>CACRXK020000575.1:0-65956 GCA_902702795.2 Paramuricea clavata
GCTGTCGCGTGATTAGTAGAGACGATTGTAGGCTGATGAGCAATCGACATTGTGTTTATTCACGATAAGTATTCGCGTGAGATCTCGTGTAATTACCTCAACTCACGAACTCAGTTCTTACGGCGGTCAACCCGCAGTGTTTTCACGATCAAGCAAGCTGTTTCTCAATACTCAGGTTTAGACAACTTCGCATGAGACGTAAGATCTCAACTTGTTATCAGGTGTCTTGAGGAGATCAACGTATACCTGCGTTGTTGGAGTGTCGCTCTTCAAGACTTTACTTGACGCTCTGCGTGATGTTCAAATTTCCACGGTTTGTGTGAAACTGAAGCAGGAGTGAAGGAACACCTCTGCTCATTTCAATTTTAATCTGTCAGGCAAAGCTATTGCAATTCAAAAGATCTAGAGATAGCACTTTGTAGGCATCCAATAAACCGCCCATCTAGAAGAAACGGCCTTAAGTTAGATATCGATATTCAAAGTCAAGAGGGTTTTAAGTAGTTTGAATAAGGAACCCGCATCCTTCTTTCTTAACCGAATTTTAATTGCCTTTTTACTCTTGTGATCTCCCGTCGCGTCATAAGCACGCCAAGCGAAGATTTCGCTTCGTTTTTTAGTATTGGGAAACGACAACATTTAAAATTTAGTCAATTTAACCGCACAACAGGAATAAAAAGGTTTCAGTTGGGTTAAACAATCGCAAACATTGTTGAGAGCCGGTAGCCAGTGAATGTAACAAACAACCTGCAATCTAAGAGTGCGGCGGTCTAGTCGCATTGTAAACTCAATAACCTGAAAATTTCCTGTTCCTAGTATTGAAGAAATTCCCTCGCGGCAAGTCGTGTCGCAAAATGAACAGAAAAACCGTTAGCTAAATTTGGCAATTGAGAAACTCCGCCCTATCAAGCTGATTGTGTCAATATAGAGCGATAGATCAGCGAGAATAAATTAAATTTACAAGTAAACTTTTCGAATCCCCCAAGCTGGGAAATTGAAAGCTGCCTAGTGTCGTTGATGAGGTCTACCCTCCCTCCTTCATATCCACTCAATTACAAACACAAACCGTCTTTACTTGCTAGGAATAATCCCCCATATCCAGCTACGAACAGCTTTTATTTGTTTTACGCGCGCTTCTCAAATATTGACCGGAAGGTTTTATTTATTCTCCACATGGAAAGAGCAACATTTACTAGACAAATAATGCAGTGTATATTTAACATCAATGAATTGTGTCAAAATTTAGACATTTTCTCCGGAATTAGTGATTCAGTGTCCTCGCTAGCATGTAATTCACACTACACATGTGGTAGGTGTTAAATTTTCACAATGAGCACTCGAAAAGTGCTTAACACCTTGGATTGATGATAGATAAATTAAGTTTATCTTGCATTCATAAAACTATGTACTCAGCAATAAAAAATTCTCTCATGAGCAAATACTCCGCTCAGATATAAAGTGCAATAGTTTATCCTGTATTGATTATGCAATGAAAGTAAACAGTTTTATTAGCTGGGTATAATTGACGAGCTTTACAGCATACGCTATAATATTTTCAGCATTACAAAACCATATAAGGAAAGTGCTTGATTATACATTTATATACGTACACATACAGCTATAGTACTAGCTAGTTATATTGGGATAATTATATAAATACCATGAATATGCTATACGTATAAGGGATATATCTAAGCATGATATAAATTTCGCTGTGAGCAGCCGATTTGTAATATTATAGGAAATGATTTTGGGAGGAAACTTGGGAAGTTAAATAGCTTTGTAATTCTCAACTAATGAAGTGAGTGACTTCCCATTTAGTAAAAACACGTCTTTATTTAAGTTAGTTGGTTTTCAAGTGACCACGAGGAAATATGTTTTATTTTGAGTATTTAATAATTTTTATGTTGCCACTACATCAGGCATATCAAGCTGTCAATATCATGCAGGTAGTATTAATTAGCCTGGCGAGATGGGTCTGGCGATAAATGACAGAAATCCCCAATTTCATCTACATGGAGGCCGATAATTTGCTGGGAACTCCAAACCACTTCAGTGTTTATATATCAGTCAACAGTAATCGGTAGTAGGGCAATATAGAAGGTATGATGAGATCTCTAATTTCATCTATAGACGTTGTCTATATGAACAACTGGTATTTATTTGTTGAGATATCTAAACTCCACTCCAATGTTGAATATCGTATATCAGCGAATGGCATTTGACTAAAATGAATAGGCAATTTCTCTAATTTAATCTGCATATTTTCAGAGCAACTGTTAATTTGCTAGAAAGCAGAGACCAGTGTTGACTATAGTTATGGTTTATCAGTCAACGGTAATTGATGGAGATAGATAGGGCAATCTATTAAGTACTATGATGGAGTATATTATGAGAGACCCAAGTGGTTGAAAATTTGGCTCAAGATATATCTCTCATCAGTCAACACTGATTGATGTGGAGTGAATGATCGCTAGTGTTGACATATCAGATTAGCCGCAATAGCTTACCAACACCGCTAGATTTCCGGTGTGAACCAATACCGACCACATCACAAGCATAAACACTCGATTTTATACAATATCTGCATCTACCACCTACTAATATAAAAGTTCCTGGCATTAACAACTTTTCTACTATCCTAACGAAGGGAAAATACCGACCACATCACAAACCCGAACACTTAACTTTATTATAGTAACCATGAAAATCTTACACATAATATCAGCTAGAGGGCAATCACACGCACTTACGATACCTACGAATTGTACGGCCGATTTTGATAATCGTGCTTTAATACCGCAAAAATTGACAACATTTGAACATTTTAACACCGTATAAAGTGATTAATATGTGCGATTTTATCAGGTCCGAAATCCTATTCAATAATGCTATATAAGACTGTATCAGAATCACAAACTTGAGGGAAGATCACTTAGTGCCAATTGTAATGGTGACTACCGCCAAAAATTTATAAAGTAATATAGTGACTACCGCCAAATAAGTTCAGACTTGTTCTATTTCCGTGAGGCAATCGGAGAGCATAGAAATCCTGTCATCGTTTATTACTTTGACTCAGATTAGTTTCTGATTGTTTAGAAAACAGGATATATAGTGCAATAGACTCGCCCTAACTAATCCCAAATGATAATAAAGTCGACCGTAAAAGCGGATTATGCGGATTTGTGGTTATTTACAGTCTCCGAGTCCCGACTGAATAAAGAAGGGTTGCTATTTTTATTTTACAAGTTTATATTTTCACAGCATTAAAAATATTTGTATTTTAAGGTGAAGTTGAATTAAACAGGTTACCCACATCAGTGCCACATGCATCGGGCTTGATTTAATTAGTCATGCATGGTGTGCGAATATCCGAAGCAGTTCAGATTGTATTGTGTTATATGTTGCACCAATATAAAATCCCAATACTGACATTTCTGTAACTCTAGAATCTTGTGTGACATTCCTAATTTCATCGTGTAGTTATGAAATTTCAGGTTAAAATGCTTAAAATTACTGGGTATAGCCATTAACTGTATAGTAAAGGCTAACGAGTTTTTGTTGTGTAAACATTGACAAATTAATAGCATCGAGCATTGACAATGCGGCACGAAGTTTCAGTGGATCTATTTTGTGCTTTATGAAACAGTGTCTCTCTTATCCTTACACTATAGAGCCATCACCTAAATGGAAAATGTTATATATGACTTTATAAATCTACTTATGAGTTACTTTCTCAGCAGGAAAATCGGTCATGTTATGCAAACATGCAGGATAATTTGCCGTTAAAGTAAATAAATTAAAACCTTGATGGCTTGTTAGGAGATTAACAGCAGCTTGACACTCAACTTGATGGCCATATCACGGAAATTTATCTTTGTACGAGATAATTCAATGTACAAACACTTTAAAATAATGTGTTGATATTATAAGTCTAGGTGTAAAAAAATTCACAGGCAGATCGTGCTGGATTATAATTACAAAACGACAATAAATGAATTGTTTTGATAAAGACCTACTGTGCTATTGCTCTCAATCATTTGGGGAATGAGAACTGCTCATTCCTTGCATGTGTAAGAATAACAACAACGAAGTTCGGGCTAGAAATTTTTACAAAGTTTCGTGTTTCGTACAACATTACTATATACATGATGTTGGATGATACCATAATGTACATGTATGTAGGTGTCTGAAACACGAATTTATGATTAATTTACATTATCTATACTTTAACTTGGTCCGACAGCAATATAGTTAACAAGAATGCCAAACTGAGCCTCATATAATGTAATATTGGCTTCACTTGAGAAAAATAATGGGTAAACACAAAGTACACGCCTGCCTTTGTCAGTGCAAGATATTTAACAATTGAGGTCATCATTGATGAAACAGTAAACTGCCCCAAACTATTTCATGGGCGGTTTTTTATCCTAAAAATCATTTCTTTTACCTCACACAGTATTTTAATTTGCTACTACTGCTACAACACATTCAAAAGCATATGTAGTGAAAGAACGCGTGTTTATCTTTTTGCATTTCCATACATCACCAGCAAGCAGCTGGGGTGTGATGGACCTAAACAATCTCAATGTAACCAGACTTTTTGGCATGTGGAACAATAAAAATCCTCCCATTCTGAAATTCGTAAATATTTCTATCGAATGTAGATATGAAAATATAATTTTCAAAGTCACTACATGATCTAATGCAGGACTGAAGTTTCACTTATAACATAGCAGCTAGCCTATAATATTATACTAATGAAAGCAGTTTCCAAATCTTTTTCTGTAACTATATATATGGATACCCCCTAAAACAATAGTGTTTCTTGAAATGTGTAACTGCATAGATATGAAAATGAATACTTATTTATCAAAGTCATTTAATGGTCGTATGCATCTAGCATAATAGAGACATGAGATTGCTCTTGGCTGGGGGTAAATAACTATACTTTACTACAGGGTACCGCTGTGAATCTCGACAGAGGGCCTTTCAATTTGTTTTCCTTTTCAAGTTAACAGCTATATTATTAATAGCCGTCGTAGCGTTGTACAAATACTTTATTGTTTTAAATCCTTTCACTTGTGTTTCATACAGTGAGACACTATAGGCCACTGACAATTAATACAGTTACCTTTATTTAAAATAAAATATAAAGTATTCTAGGTATTCACATTAGTCGTAAGATGAAAGCACATATTTTGATAACAAAATGAAAAATATAGATCTATTCATATCTTAGTTAAGTTCTTTCAGTTTGGATATATTCCACAGTAACATTACTGCATGCATATTGCATGCATCATGCATGCTTAATTATAATATAGGTATTGGTTATGCAGATATACAAGCGTCAAAATTATACCGTCGTAAGAGTTAGATATTTATACATGGCTGTCAGGCTTTCTGTTTAATTTTTGAGATACATTCAAATTTGAACCAGTGAAATTTACAATTAGTATTAAAAATGTAACTTTTTAGTGAAGTAAGTTTAATCATGATATAAAGTTTCATACTATAAACTTTCCCCTGAACCAACAGTGGTCTGTATGTAGCTATCATGTGATCATGAAATATGATAGAAATTTATATACCACATATATAAATTAGTGTATGCGTGAAGTAGTAATTTCTACAAACAAGAGCGTTATGAGTATATATAACCACATATAGGTAATGAAATGTATACGTTATAATTCTTATGTACTTAAATCATTGAGGTTTCAAATAAATATCAATATCGATATTAGTGTCTCACCTATAGTTTAAAGATGCTGATTTCATCAGTATATATTACTAACTCTCTGTTTGTCAAACGAATTTATCAAGATTCAAGACAAGTAAAGCCTTCCAAACACCATGAAAAATTAAGATAGGATTATGTTGTATATCTTATATTTACCATAAACATTATATGTATCGCTATGTTATAATGATTTAGTCACATATAAAGATTATAGTAGCCGAACCTAAATTAAACTTAGATGATAAAAGAGGTCACAAGAGTTAGTATAGTGGGTCACTCTAGCCTATAATGCTGCGTTAATTGCTTCGCTAAGGTCATTCAATATGTCAAAAATTTGGAAACATGTCAAAATTGCGACGGCAGACAAATGACAAACGGGGTCTAAAAATAGATCAAACCCTGGTGTTCAATAGCTACCGCCTAGAACATTCGTCAATACGCATGTCATAACATTGAAATTTGTTGTTCAGTTTGCCTTTAAAAAATGTTGCAATTGTTAAAGATGAAATCTTTTAACTTGACTATTACAAATCGTTTCACTACAGGTCTAACTGCAGGATACCAGAAATCGTTTGACAGTTTGATCTTAAATAAAGAGTTCATTTTCGTATGTAGGAGTTTCTAATTAAAACTCAGGAAAAGCTATTGTGATTGTCCAGCAGAAAGTTAATAACTCATAACAAAAGATCAAACCGAGTAGATTGCTGTGTAATTAATATACCGCCGAGTATACGGCATCTTTCAATTTATTTCTATTCTTAGTTTTTAATCCGTGTTGAGAATAAACACAAGATTTTACTACACAGCTGCTGCTTAGACATTCCTCCAATAAGAATTTTTTCACGATTTTTATACATGCACATAAAAAGATACATACACTGTCTATACAGCACCGAATTTGAGTTTAATTCTTTGAATATTTTGCATTACTACCAAAAATCGACTGCAACTGCCGAATCGCTGCATTTGATTGATGCACAGCAAACATTGGACGCCTGCAAAACGCGTGGCAAAATACGGCATCTAGACTTTAATTCTTTAAAATTTTCCCGGGGAAGCATGCCCCTGAATGGAACCCCCAGAGGTGTATTCCTCCCCCCACCCCCTTCATATACTTTTACCGTACTACCCAACAACCCACTGTGTTACGGTCATGGGGGTCGAAATACCATGCAACAACATCAAGAAATACGCTAAATCATAAATAGCATTGACTTAACATGAGATGCATCTATTTATGTGGTTTAGTGTTCCAGCAGCCTATACGATATATTGAAGACGCATGATTAGAAAGCATGCTTCATGTGACACGTACCTGTATCCTATACTGCATGAATTAATTTTGAGTGTATAATACAGTATACACACATAAGCAATATCAACATTGTCGCATAAACTTTGCTTGCCTTTGATATGATTATGAATTAGCATGCTAAACTCAAAATATATTGATCGTCGATCAGTTGACGGTCTGTGCTCACGATTTCAACATTCATAACTGATTTCATCACACTACTGACCACTCGTGCATGCCATTAAAGGTGGCTTTATGCATTACTTCTTGCAGACGTTAATTTCTAGTGGGTGTTGATGGCATAGTTGTTAGTGTGATATTGAGCCTACCTTTCATCCTTGTGACCCGTGGGTTTAATTCCTGGAGCGAAATATGCATGCAGAGTTCAATATCTTAATTGTACATTGCTTTATTGTACATTTTATATGACTTAAAAGCTAAAGCTAATGTGATAAGGAAGGGAAAATTTAAAAAAATAAAGTCGCCTTTGAGTTTTATTGAGAGTTCGTAGGCCTAAGTGTTATTATGGCACTTGTTTCACTAAGACTATTTTATGAACGCTGACTTTGAACGTCATCATACGCCAACGGTCACCATGACAACAAGAAGCCATTAACTGAAGTGGTCCTTCACTTGAAGCTGCATGGCGTCGAACTCTAGGAAGAGACTGTTTGCAGTGCTTGTGTAAAGCAAGTTTAAAAGAGTGGGCGTAAACAGCATAACATGACGTCGAACATGGCAAGATACTATAAACTGCGGGATGCTGCACAATTAACTCTGATTTGCACAGCATAGATATAGCAAAAGAAGTTTTATTAACGACATGCATTGTCATTTTACATTAATCTTTCCGAAATATATGTCGTTAAAATTAACGAAAAAATGCGTGACTATCAATGTTTACTATTTATCAATTATCTTTAATTTGTATTGCGTAGTCAGAAGAAAAAGATTTATTTTCTACTACGAAATCAAAGACGCTTTTCACACAATAATCGAACGGAAATCACTCTCTAAAGCGAAATAAATCATTCTTGTCATTTGGCAACTTTTGTTTACTTGAATTTCGTAGCTGCATTGAAGAAAAAACAATTCTTTCAAGGAAAGCTTATTAATTAAATAGTGCAAAACAATTGTGTTGGTCAGCACTTGTCACGACTGTACTCAAAACGAGAAGAATTGATGACGCTTGTAATGAGTTGATTTTCATAAATACTACGACTTTTTATTATGACAAACACGCAGTGATTGAACGCGCCATCCCTCAACTGGTCAATTCATTATTTAATTTATTTTCAAATACTGTATTTACGTACGTATATGTTTGATAAAACTGATATCCTCAGAATGTTATATACAGTATTATGACGATGTGAGAGGGATTAGGCCTATAGTTAATTGTACGACAGCGAATTGAACAATACGTTTTTCCCGCTTAAATATTTTCTGAGGTACAGTATATGCACGCGATCGTTTAAAGCCTAGTTTCCATTCAACAATGTGAAATAGTCTAGATCTAAAAAACTGAGTCTTGCTGATTGCAGTCGACAGACCAGGAAAAAAGTGGGATCTTGGAATCCTGGATTCTGAGGAAGTTTACTTTTCCTTACCAAGAGGATTAATGAGAAAACATTTTCAATGAGAAAACGCATATGAATCTTTATATCATGCACTTCCTAATGTCATTTGCCATGTGAGATTTTTAAATTTAATTGGGAAATGTACAGTTAAATTTTTTATGCAAATGTTTGAAGAACATTTGAATTAGGCAAATTTAGGATCCGATGGACATTGAATACTTTTCCAGGCACGATTGTATAGGGATATATCAACACTCAATTATATCGGTCACCTTGATGTGCTCACGACAATTGTTATGAGTAAATGGAAATCACGGTGTTGGTATCATGTGCCTATATATAATGCAACAAAATTTCTTACCAAAATTCAAAATGACTAAGATTTTTTGCCAAACTATATATAAATTCTTTACAGGAAAATTATCCTCACTATGGTGTTAAATTTCATAATGGCTTTCTAAAAAAATGTATATAACTCTAATTGTAGGTAAATTGATTCAGTTTTGTCGACAAAAATATGTATATTTGTAGTATGTTGACATAACATATATGCACGGTTTCATGATTTCGATGCACGATCTTGATGCACGATCTTGATCTTTATGGAAAGATATCATGCAATGTGACGTCATAGTGTGGTAATTTGCATATCAAAAATTGTGAAATATCTCGAGAACGAAGCAAGTTAATAAATTAAGAGAGTAATTTGGTAAAATTTCTCATTTGGTGATTTTGAAAGTTCTTTATGTAATAATGAAATAATGGTAGTAAATTACGTTGCATAAGCAATTTATTCTCGACTATAGTGTCATACAAGTTACCTGTTACATGCAGTGTAGTAATACTGAATCAATAAGTGATGATTCTTAAGTAGAACCGTTTGAACGTCACTAGATGATAGAGCTATCCAGTATAAATAATTTAAAGTTAGTCGAGTTCAGTTTTAGGCTACCATCCAATTTTCATGAGAAATCAGATACTAGGCATAGACCTATACCCTATGGTTATGAACCACCAAACTTTTTGCTTATAGCCGGAAATGTTATAATCATCATAATTGCCTAAAAATAAAGGGTGCACGAATAGCTAGATTAAAAATCGCAATCGGGCTATCAAATGGTTAAAACGACGTAAAATTGTTAGCTCAATTATACATTCTACTTGAACTATAAAGCTTGTTACCTACATAGCCAGGTCACTCAGCGCAATTAAAATAGGGGGTCCATGCAGACATGTATTTTTCCAATTAACCTAGTTCTTTGTAGGGCCAATTGGTTTCAATTAGTTAAGTAAATTAAGTTGTATAATGATAATATCTTTGGTCTCTGCATATTAGAGGCAGTCTATATTATACTATGGTAAACAATTCGTTATAACAAGGCAGTATAGCAACAACCAAGACGTTCATGATATACCATTACTCATTGTAAGATAGGCCTATATTCATATAAAAAGATCTCATTGGTCTTCAAACTTTTGCCGAGTCAGTTTCTACTTCATTTATAATTATATACTGTATGTAAGGCCTGGTTACTTTTTTCTATGTGGCATTACAGAGGTGAAACATATTTTACAGTATTAATCAAATCCAGAATCTACCCATTCCAAATGTTCCTCAGAAGTGTCATTTCGTAAATTACTATATGCATGCTTTAAACAACAAACACACGCTTGACTTTACTGTGCATTGCATAAGTTGATAATAAATTTGCATTCCCTAAGATTCTTCCAAATATGTTGTTTGTGAAATTCTCTCGCCGTTGTTAAGGCAACGCATCCCACTTTTCCAGGTGGGTGTATCATATATTTCTTCAATAAAAACTGAGCTGACTAATCATAGCAACCAGTAAATTCTTTAACTTCTTCCAAAGTCAAAGAGACAGGCACTAAACAATTATCAAAATATGACAGGAATCTAAATAATTTTATTCATGCAAGGCGGCAGTAACTATGAAGTGTGCTGTAAGTTGAGGAAAGCAGGAACGACGTCCTAGGGAGTGTTGATTTATCAAACCTGAAAATTTTCAAGACGACAATTTGCCCCCTGAGCAGTCAAACACTTGTTATCCGATTAGTGCTAGTGTACTTCGTCGGTCGACGAGACACCGCCTCCATTGAGTTATACAGGAAACCCCCTAGGGTTCGCATGAGGCTCCCGCGCAATTGTGACGATTTTTCCGACAGAAACAGCCGCCATTAATTATATCTCAAGTGGGCGATAAATATAGAGGTTTAACACTGACTTATCAATGTCGCCATCATAAAGGTCAGTGCGGACAGTACTATAAAGAAATAGAGGTCGGAAGAGTAGAAAGGTAGCGAAGTTAAAAATTAACATTGTGTCTTTTGATGAAATTCCGCCATCTTTGTTCTGCAGATTATGTATTTTTGAGTATTTTTAGACATAGCAAGTTTACCTAGATTTTGCAAATAAATATAGAGGTTTTACAGTGACTTATCAATGTCGAGGAGAAAATAGAAATACAGACTTTTGGTCATTTCGCGCCACCACTGTTTTCATAATTTTTGGAGTGTTTTCGAATCAAGGCTTATAGCCGTTGAAGATAAAAGTATATAGAGGTTTAATATACTCAAACTGTCTGTACCAATGTAGGTAGTACCAATGTAGAAATGCTGTGCTGAGTGGTTATATTACTACCTTAAAAAATAAGCAGGAACTCGACGTTTCGAGCGAAGGCCCTTCGTCAAGCTACGAACTCTTAACGAGGGGCCTTCGTTTAATATACTGCTTAACGACGCTATCGTTTTAAAGTCAGAGGCTAGCCAAAGAGAGGGAGTGAAGTAAAAATAAGCAAAATATTGGCTTTCTCGCCATCTTTTGTTCTAACTATTTTTTCCATTTTAATTAAGATCAGGACCTAGCTTTGCAGGGAAAGCAAACTGCTTCTCAGTGTCATTTCAGTAAACACCAGTGGTCACCGAAAGTCACTGACAGAATATTTTTAATGAGTCATGGCGATTTTCTGGCCTACATACTCTTCTGCTGACCTTTACACAGGACCTAAACTTTAATACGATCAGTTTCCGAAAATGACGACTGGACAAGATTTCAAGTACCAATCCAAAGGCGAGGACGAGACCTATAGATTCCCTGCGCCGTGATCTTGGAACCAGGCTAATCCGAATTTGAGGCTTTGAAATGACACCACTCATATTGCCATTGGCGAGCTTCCGTAAAGCTTGCGTATAAAACTATGCTTCCAAACGTTTCTCCCGCATTGTTTGTCAATCGAAACTTTTTGTTTTGCTCAAAATAACATTTGAGGGCGTGGCATCAGATGAATTAGTTTGCATGCAAAAATGTTATCGTTGTATGCTCCATACGGAGTCTATCGTGGCAAAATGGCCCCAGTAAAGCTAGGAGAAAGTATTAAATGCAAGCGTTACAGCTATACTCGATGTAGGCAGGACAGTAATACAACAATTACTACTAGCGTACTTTCGAGGTAAAAATATAAACGTTTTGCTTGCAAAATAATTACGTTTCATATGATACGCACAAACGTTTTATGAGCAAAATAAAAAGTATTGATTGACAAACTTCGGGGAAGAAACGTTTTGAAACCTAGTTTAAAATGCACGCTTCACGAAAGCTCGCAAATGCTAATTAATCATTACTCAAATTGTTGTGATTTTTTTCCAATGCAAAGATTGAATTAATTCTGATCAGTCCTAGGACTGGATTTTAACACTATACGATTTTAAAACTATGCGAGCAATATAAAACATTGTTGGCTAATTTTCTGCTAAAGGAAATTGAGTGCTCTCGTGCCCCTCCCCCCGCTCTTTCAAACACTCTCTGTTGTCATTAGAGGAAATATTAATATTCAGGACAGGTTGGTTTTAGATATTAGAAGGGTTTCCAGTATCTCAAGTTTAGATTCGGTATTGGCAGAAGTTAAAATAGTGAAGTCTGAAGACGAATTATAACGAGCCTCGTTGTGCATGTGATAGTACGTGAACAAGTACAGCAGCGTTGTTGAGACTGAAAGCATATGCAATCATATGGTGTCTACCATAAAACAAAACTTTCCTTATGCAAACCTGGGACTTAAGTCCAGTATTTCTGTTATTCTAAATACTTATTATAAAGGAAACGGAGCTAGCGTAGGAAGCAGATCAGTTTAGAGCCTATCAATCTGCATGACCTTGGCAGACGCCATAAAACCTATACCTCTTAACATACCATTCTATAATTATAATACAATATTGCAATTAATTACAGATTAGGTACGCACATTTTGGCAGTGATCTTCAAAAGATAAAGCTTTTTTACTTCACATTTTATGTTTCATTTCATTCAAGAATTCGCCTGACCCTTCAGGAAAATTAATACAGTAAAGTGTTGTTTGTTTTTTTACAACGTTGGAATTATAACATTTATGTAAAACGAATACAGTGTGATTTCTCGTTTCAGTTTGGTCAAATATGCACATGTTTCAGGATCCTGGCGCCTACCTGGAGCTGCTCTTTGTCTCAGGGACTTAACTGTAATGATGGTTGAGATTCAACCGTGAATTTTTCAAAGGATTTTGCAAACTACCGCGGATGTTTAAAATTTTGATTGTATGATAATTACACATTAGCTACTATTTTAAATCAGTATAAGGAGATAAACAACGTCAGAAATATATATGTTCGTGCAGCTATTTCGAAGGTCTTGACTTCTTTCCGTCTTTTAATAATGCTGCTTACCAGTAATAAATTTCAAATTACATGCCCAGCATGTGCTAGATTATGTTTTTCGAGACATGATCGATTGACATCATTTTCCCCAACACTACATGTATTCTATTTAAGCTTAAGCATAGTTGGAACACTCTTTAAATCTTTATTTTGTTTATCTACCGTATATGGAGCTTGAAATGTCCCCCGTAACAATGCGTGACTGAGGGCCATGAAAACTCTTATCAATCCAGGTAGTACATATCGTATAATCGTAACGTTGGTATGAAAAGTTGTGCAGTGCACTGTTAGCAAAATTTTCTTATTACTAGAAAATAATTCTTGGGAAACTAAGAATTTTTTTGTAGAAATAAGAAAATTTTGCTAGAACGTTTTCTTGAAATAAGAAAAATATTCTTGATAAGAAAATTTTACTTACCCACGGGACAAAATTAGAAAAATTTTCTTACCAAGAATTTTGTTCTAACCAAGATTAATTTTCTTATTTTAAGAAAAATTTTCTTGAAATCTGATTCTTACCTAGAATATTTTACTTACCCACGGGACAAGTAAAATTTTCTTAAAACAAGTAATTTTGTGCTTAAAATAAGTAATATTTTCTTAAAACAAGAAATTGATTTTTTGCAGTGTGGTTGGATCGTACCTAGAACTTAATTAGTTTTGATCGGGACTTTATACCTTACGATTACCTTATACCTTATACGATTACCTTATATCTTACCTTACTGTAATTTCTTCTCTTAATAATGTAATTGGATATTTTGGTTTCAGTAATTTCTCCAGGTACCTTTCTCTAACGAACTTAGTTTATGTTGGTTTGAACTAAGTCGTTCATTTTGAAAAATCGGACACAGGATTTTGTAGAAATCTTTAAGTTGGACATTAAGTTCTGTTTTATTAAAAAAGAATTGGGCAAAATCTTTCTAACGATTAAATTAATGAGAAATCATGGCAATAAAAGTAAAATTTGTTCTGATACAGGAAAAACCCGGTTACTACAGGTTAAACTGTAAAATAAGGAGCCTTATAACTTTTCTTCATCTTTTTCTATAGTTTGTCTAATATGCAAATCCGTATGACGCCACAAGCTGGTAAAATATTTTCAGAGATGTACGTAGTCACGGCAAAGTCACAATGCTCACGGTTCAACAAAGATGAAATCATTCAAGTCTATATTGATAATTTCGTTTTGCTAATCTTGCAAACAAAAACGTGAAGTTTTAAAAGTATCAAATTAACAGAAATATCTTGTAACCAAAGAAAGACTTGCAAAATAGTTACTCTACACTTTAAGAAGTTCAAGCATGATGCTGAACCTTTGTTGATATGATACCCTTTAAACTCTTAAACACAGCTTACGCGGAACAATTTGTGACGTTAGCGGATACTTTAGGGGAATATCACTCTGCAATTATCATACAATCAAGATTTTTTCAATAATATCATCCGGCGATAATTTTAATTAAAGTATCCTTGAAAAATTCATATTTCGTTCCCAACTATAATCATCTCAAGTTCAGGACACAAAGAGCAGGCGCCAACAACCTGGGAACATGTTAATATAGCTATCATCAAATTAAAGTGATCGTTAATAAATATATGTTTACATCCGAACCCACGCTTCGAAATTATTTCGACGTACATTATCTCGGATATCAGGTTGAATACTCTTCAAAATATCTCAATAGAAAGGCATGTTTTCCTAGTTTTAGAACTTCGTGGGTGGAAAATTCGACTTCGCGGTTTTAGTATACATGGTTGGTATTAAATCTGGCAATCGCTTGAACATTAAGCTAAAATCTTGGCAAAACGTTTTAATGACCCACATAATTATCCAGAATTAATAAAAATAACAAAATCCCCTCCCCCCTTGACATTGTTGGCTTTACATTTTAAAAAAATGTTGTCAGTAGTTTGCCAATTGCATGCAAGGAGCACAGTGTGTGCTTTTTACTCAATTAATTCAACCAATTAAAATCCATGAAATTGCCCAAAGGGCGTATTAATACTAGCTAAAGCAAAGCAAAATTACTAGGTTATGTGAAACTTGCATGCTAAATGTAATTATTGTAAAATTTCTTCTTTGTAAGAATTATAGCAGAATAGAACAACTTGCTCAACGGTATGTATAGTGGAGGCGGGAAACCTCTCTCTAATTTATTATGACATTGTTGTAACTATGTTATCTATTTTGTTGCGGAATAGTTAAAATAGGGCTAAACACTCGATTTTGAATGGCTTGAGTAGTGCCATGCAATAATAAGAAAGCTTCGAAATGATAGGGATGCAACTACCTGAAAAGTATAAGAAGAACTTCGACGTTTCGACGAAGGCCCTTCGAGTCGAGTAAGGATCTGTATATGAGTTTGTATGCATTTCATTTCGGACAGATAATCCCAACTGTTTTAGGGCAAGTTGACCATGACGATCAACATGGTAACGCTGCCCGAACCCCAATCCGGGACGAAACGTCCGAAACTGACCACACCCAGAAACGACGCTTTCGCTATTGTGCTATCTACCAAACCATAAAAGCTTTGGCTATGCTGAGGTGCTTATATGGTTCAGAGACGGTGCTTTTAGGGGTAGTCATTGGTAAGTGTGAAATGCCTAGCATTGATTTTTCACAAGAAAGTGGCCATGCAATACTCATAGTCAAACGTCAATTTGTGGCTTACAACTTCAGATAAACAGCAGTGGACCTACATTACCCTTTTTCCTAAATCTTTTTTATAGAAACATAATAATTGGTACTTTTTTATTTATATTATCACTGTTTTGGCGTAAAATGGTTAATAATTTGTGACCGAAATAATAATTTGAAATGTACCTACCTCCTGCAAATGGACGTATTTGGCCAAACTCTTCAATTTACTCCGCTGTTTATCGCCGATCGCGTTGAAATCCTTCCAAATATGCAATTCAGCTCAAACATAATGGTATCAAGCACATTTTAAACCAGTTTTAAGTACTATTTAAAAAACGAGCAGGAGTGTTTTATTAGGTTTAAAGCCACGAGCGCGCAGCGCGAGTGGCTTTAGACCTAATAAAACACGACCTGCGAGTTTTTTAAATGGCTTCAAAAACGTTTGCATAATAAGTCAAATCTTTATATAAAAATCTTTATATAAAATCTTTATATAGTTTGCATAACAATGGTCTTTTGTTAAAGTGTTCTTTAGCTGGTATAAAGACGTATGCACGTGACTAATTTCTTACTCAAGATTGGATAATTGCTTCATGAGTTATTAATGAGTTTTTGAACTGGGTTTAAAGTATAGATCCTAGCTGTTTAACCATCGACAAGGTAAAACCTCAAATTTCTCCAAATTCGCCTCCATTTTGTCATCCCGTGTCGGTTGTCAACGGTTCGGCCTTGTTATGCTTCTCCCCAAGCCATTTCGATTGCAATAATAACAAATTTAACCCTTTATAAAGGGTGCGAAACTAAAAATATTAACAAAAGATAAGAAATGCAGCATTTTATGACCCTGTAAAATGTTGCTTACGAGTCTTTCAAAACATTCCGTACAAATCTCGCGTGGCAAAGTAATAGGGCCGTGGAGGGTTTAAGACAGAAGAAGCTGCGTGAAATAGATTAAATACAATCATACAAACGTTGATTGTTGATTTTACCATACTGCGTGCTGCTTTACATTTTGAAGTCTCCACCCCCCTGTCACTTCCCTGTTACTTTGCCACGCGAGATTTGTACGAAATGTTTTGAAGGACTCGTATAAGCAACATTTTACAGAGTGATAAAACGCCGCATTTCTTATCTTTTGTTAATATTTTTATTTTGCTACCTTTAATAAAGAGTTAAATTTGTTGTTAGTGCAATCGAAATGGCTTGGATGGAAGAACAACAAGGCCGAATTGTCGACAACCGACAAGGGATGACAAAATGGTGTCAAATTTGGACAAAGTTGTGGTTTTACCTTGTCGATGGTTAAACAGCTAGAATCTGCTTGAAAACCAATTAAAACTTGTTAATTAAAATGTGCTTGATACCATTATATCTGAGCTGACGTATACATACGTGTAAGGATTTCAACGAGATCTGCGATAAACAGTGGAGTAAAAAGTGGAGAATTTGGGCAAATACGTCCATTTTCAGGAGGTAGGTACATTTCAAATTATCATTTCGATTCCAAAAAGTAACTATTTTACACCAAAGCAGTTATAATATAATTAAATAAATACCAATTGTTTTTCTATCAAAACGATTTTGGAAAAAACATAATGTAGGTCCACTGCTGTTTATCTGAAGTGGTAAGCTACAAATTGACGTTTGACTGTGAGTATTGTATGGTCATTTTCTTGTGAAATATCAGTGCTATAGGCATTTCACGCTTACCAATGACCATCCCTAAAAGCACTATCTCTCAACCTTTGATAAGCATTTTATAGAATAGCCAAAGCTTTTATGGTTTGGAAGATAGCACTATCACATAATAGCGAAAGCTTCGTTTTTGGATGTGATCAGTTTCGGACGTTTCGTCCCGGATTGGGGTTCGGGCAGCGTTACCATATTGACCGCCATCGTCAACTTGCATTAAAACAGTTGAGATTATCTGTCCTAAATGAAATGCATACAAACTCATTATACACGTCCTAGGCTATTCATATAGGGAAGTATATTTGAATTCTAACTAAACGACGAAGGGCCTTCGCTCGAACCGTCAATTGCAAGTTCTCCTTGTATTTTTCAGCCGTAGTTGTATTGCTACCAATCCGCAGTTTTCTTGATCAAATTGGCACTATACCTACATTGGACAGTTAAGTAATTCTTGAATAAATTATATATATGTATGTATGTATGTATATGTATGCAATTTAAACGATCTCAGTCTTGCAGGGTCACGATCATGTTTTATTAGCTTTCATTTTTAACTGAGTTGTAGTCTAGGAGATTGGTAATGTAGTACTTGACTTTGCAATTAAAAAAACTGCTATATATATACATGCAGGATCTACATATACCTGTAACTATATAGTGTATGGCAAATGGTCAATATATACTTATTCTCGTAACTTTCTGTCAAAATTTACTGCATTAAAGATGACAGCTTGAGAAGCACAGGATATTACAAATTACAAGTTGAAAAGGTAGCCTACATATAAGTCTATAGATCGGCCAAAGCCAAAGCTCGGCTATATGAAATACGTGGCATGACTCAAGTAAGGTCAATTAATATATGAATATAATGAATAAAATGTAGGTGACATTTTTAGTCAGTTATTAATGCCAGAACAAATTCTAATTTAACGTATAGAGTTCCAAATCGTCAGATTCACGCAACTCTTCATGCTTCTAAGAACTTATATTTGTTAACTTAAAGTTTTAAGTTAACAAGGAAATTAAAAATTAATTTTTGTGTTCATGCCAACATTTCACCCGTGATAGCTATACTTTTATCCTATATTCTCTACAATTTAAAATCGGGAAAATCTGTTGATATAACTTTTGATCAGATAAAATTATATTAAAAGTGTATCGGAGTTTAACAGATTTATATATGCCGTCGTTTCGAAGGCGTGAATTAAAGTTTGAAATGTATATAAAAAGTTATTAAGGAATTGGAAATTAAAGTATTTATTTAATTAGTTCTATCTATAAACAACATGAGATGTAAGATAAACACTTCAATTAAAATAAGAGTAGGAAACAATTCACGACTGATCATGAATCAAGAATGTGTAGAACATAAAAGAAAGATTTGATTATTTCATGAGTAGAAATTCTTCGTTTGCTGCATGCTTCGTATATCCTAATATATATAGATCAAACGAATATATTATTTCTTAAAAACATTATTGAGAAATATATATGCACCCTATTATATTATTGCATGAGTCATATATGCAGAATTGATATACTTTGTAATTATCATATATTATCGCCGTAGTATAAAAAACCCTTTGAGAAGCCCAAATGCGTGCAACAAAGAGCGGGCGACAGAAACTTGATGTATATAAAATCTTTTTGTTAACCTTGCCAAAAAGCAGGAATTAAAATACAAATACACCATAAATCTAGAAAATACAACTTTGAACTTTACTAGATAAATACCCTAACATCTATATATTTCACGCTTCGAGTTCGAGATTCCTGGTCTGTGCCGCTTCTACACACTGGTTTTCTACCCAGGGGGTAGAATTCGCTAGCTGTTTCACTTTAATGAACTAGCGGAATTGAGCCTCGCCATTTCATCCCCCACTTTCCGGGAGTTTAATCGCATTACAGGTAAAGGTACAGAATATAACTTTTATACCTCGAGTTATTGAAGCATTTGGTATATAGTAAAGGAACCTGGCACCGCACATGTCATGTGGTTTATGTGTAAACTAATCTTATCTATCTGGATAGCTCTATAACAGTTCTAGAATTTCCAATCATGTAGTAAGGGGGATGTTAATTATTTCTAGTAAATAACACAGGAAAAACCAGTCAACACCGTATTGAATGGACGGATAAATCTATAGGAGTGAAAACGTGAATTAACTATATATCTTGACTGGAAACCAAAGGTAATCACGAAATGTGTGACAGTCATCGTGAAATAGTAGGAATGGCACAAATAAATGGATTTTAAATTATAGCATTTTTAGTCAATTATCAGAAGCCACGGCCAATTAAATCTGATCCAATCTCAAGTTATAGACAATTGTGATGACGCACATCGCTTCTCAAGTCAATTTCAACTCTTACGCTGCCACGACATGTAAAACATGTAAAAATGTCCGTATTTTCTCACTTGCATTGGTGTAGTTAATATATGTAACAGTATAGTAAAAATGTTCTACGATAAACGGTCTTAAGCTAATTCGGAGAACAACCAATTAACTTTAAAACCTAATATATTAAAATATTAAAACAGAATAACTTCATAATATTATGTCTTTCTTTCTTTCTTTTGCATGGAAGTTTTATAGTGCCATGGAATGAAAATGACAAATTCCATATTTCAACAATCTGATAGGCCACTTTCATAATTAAGACACTAATGGTTTTTAAACCATACTCTTTTATGCACATTTTGATAAGCCTTCTCGGCTTCGTTCAGGTTCAAAAATTCTATTCAATTTTGGTCACGAAGGCTTATTCAAATGTAGCTAAAAGAATATTTAAACCCACCTGTATTATGAAAATGGTCGATAACGTAAAAGGAAAAGTGTTTAATAATTACGTTGTATCTATAAACAACGTGAGAGCTTTAAAATAAAGAGTTCAAACAATTCAATTAAAATGCCATTAACGAAACAGGAGAGTAATAAAACTTCTATAAATAGTACTAGTCCAGTGTAAAAAAATCTTTATTAATATTACTTACAAGTGCAATAGAACACGCCTGTCGGATGTTGAATTCTGCATTTATATAATTCCCTATACTTAATTTTTTATTGATTCATGCAGGCTGTCAGATCCAGTGAGCTCTATATCTGACATATCATTCGGCCTATAAAATATGTGAAGGCAAGGTGAATTAATTGACGTCCAACATATTAAATAATTTTAATACCAATTTTTCCAGCTAAATCCAGTTTTTTTCTAACCGACCGAACCGCTAATCAAGTTATCCGTTTATAAAATCATAGTATTGTTATTTAATGGAAGTCAAAACACGAAATTTCAGCATACTCTTTGCAGACCGCGCAGACAAATACAATAAAAAGGGACTGAAACTGATATTCAGTCATCTTTGCATGGCTTTTCACATTTTACACTCACGTTCTCGCTCCAGAGATATATATGGAGGTCACTGGTCGGGTCAAATGGCACTGAGGAGTATGTTCAGTTTATTTCATATCTTTATGTCAATTAATTTAGAACTATTTAAGGGGGGGGGTGTATGGGATGAAATAGTTTTATAATTATTTGGAACAAATTACCCAAAGGAGAGAAGTGAATGACGAAACCAAGTTTCTCTAAAGAGAAATGTGTCCAATTGTAATGTTCTACAATAGAAAATAAGCCTATCTAGAAAACAGCAGATGAAATGCGCTGAAATAAATCATATGATTTGCATCTTACTCCTAACGGCAGGGATGCTATTATTCTCAGCAGGTTGTAAAACAACAAGATTAACGGTAATACTATATCTTACAAATTTTCTCAGCATGTTACTGTCCTTAACTATCACACTACAGCTCTTTTGACGTTGTCTGCAGCTCATTTTCCATTTTGTTATAAAGTCTTTTCAAGTCTTATTAAGGTAAAAATGCATCCAAACAAGCAGCTGGGTATTATATTTTTACATATTTTTTTTATATATATTTATTTTATTTCGCCCAATTTTCCAAAGTACAATAAAATTTAACTATTTACATTTTTATAATCAATATTAGCGGTTGGTTTCAGTTCGTTTGAATTGCTCGGTTTTCCAACTAGTATTAAAGCAACTACTCTGACTTCTATCCCCCTCAAAGAATTGACTTCAATGAATTGCATTTCATGTGTAATCTTGTTATATTCAAGAAGAATCATAAGCAGGAGCCTCCTGATCACTCCTTTTGGATGAAACAGGTTGTTTTATGAGAGCTTCCATATAGTACCCTTAATTTCCTTATAGCAAACTCAACTGACATATCACAGTCTTCATAATTACTGTATCTTGAGCTGAAAATTTGGAATATCCGCAGGTAGTTAAAAAATCCTTTTTAACATCTTATGATTCGCTCGCAGCTATAATTAGCCCAAGTTTCTGAGACAATAAGCAGCCGCAGGAACCTGAATAAAAGGAAAACGAAACCAGAATGAGAATCTAAATCTGGCCTTTTATGAAAAATAACAGTGTTCTATATTATGAAAGTGACCTTCCATTATTATACGAATGTTCATCCAACGCTTAAGATTTGAATATAAATTTGAATTATCTTCTTTCCTTGCCAGGAATTAAAATCCATTTGAATCATAATCTTAAGCAATTGAAAGTGAATCTTGAGCAATTAGTCTCACAGGAAATTTTTAATCAATCGATCTTATAGCATACTTGTTTCAGTCTTATAGTCCTTGAAAAGTGAAAAATTAAAAAAATACATTCCATTCAATCAGAATCTTCAAAAGGAACCGAATATACGAGAAAAAAATTCGTCTGAATATGAAATTGGAATATTTTGAACAAGAATAATTCCTGCGGAAAAATTAGTCTAGACTACATATCTAATTGTTGAGCTGTGTTTACATCTAGAGACCCCTGGGGTCCAGACCTCCCCAGCTGGTTGCTACTCCATGCTGAGTGTCGTAATTTGATATTCTCCTCACGCTTCGGGATTTGTACATGAGTTTCCAACAGCGCTGTGATATTATTAACTCTGTTGGGTAGTTTATCGCGGATCTCCATAATATAACGGCAATTTGTTCCCTACACAGGTGGTATAAGTGTGCTTTTCTTTGTATAACAATACGGGGACTTGTACATGCAGGTCTTGCGACTGAATTTAACGAAGCAGTAAGTGTAGGAGCGATAAATCATCCTACTTTGCAGATAAGAGCTGAATTACGAATCAGGAAGCACTTCAATTTGATCGAGTCAAACTAGGGATACCTGTGGCTGCCACCCCATGACATATGTATGATCACAACAGTCACGATTGAATGAAAACTTATCCCAACCCACTCAGATAACATTCGCTACGAGTGAAAACCGGAATATCTGGAGGAAACGGAGAGTTTCGATAGAGTGTTTACTGACTCTTTTTACAGAAGAAGTGACATGACGTCGCAGCGAGAATTCAACGGTCAAACGCGCCTGCTCTAACAACTGCGCCACGGAAGCCTAGAGTTTTTATCTTCATAGAAATACGGTTTAATACATGTATATAACAATGTAAGCAACTTGCTTCATTTAAGTTAATTTTGTGCTTATTTTCCTGTTAAAAATTCAAGACATAGAAGTCATTAGATTCGTGTATCTTTTGAAACTGCAAGTTGGTATTAAATCCTACCACGAATACGTGGCACTCATGATATAGCTAATAAAAATAACATTCTAATCTTATCAGTTATTATAAACACTCGAACTTTCTGTGCGTGGTCAATTAAATTAAATCAATTTAATCTGACGTATGGCGATGAATCTGGCAAGCCTAGTTCACGCAATTGTTTTCAAAAAGTGCTTAGACAGAAATTTTATTGTCATTATCTAAATATAACCCAATAGAATTGAATGTTTGTGTTCAGACAATACCATTGTAATATAGAGTCTATCTTTCTATGTATCTATCTATCTTTCGAGCTTTCAGGTAATTGCATGTATATATATATCCCTATCAAATCGAAGCTTTCTGATTATTGCAGCACTATACATACACTGACACAGCCGTTCAAGGTAATTTTTTGAACTTTAGTCTGCACAAAAATCGACCAGTAATTTAATTCGATCAAATCATACCAAGTTGTACTAAAATCGGAGTTAAACAGATTCCACTGTTTCGGCCTAAGCATTGAAAGTTTGATTATTCAGTTATGAAGGAGACACTGAATTGCTCATGCACGCGACAATAAACACTTCTAATTAAAATGCCGGTTTGAAAGGCTATAAAAATTCTTTATATTACTGAAAGAAGAAATGAGTCGAAGGAAATAGAAAATGAAAGTTTAAGCATGAAAAGGTGTTATGTCATGATAAACTTACCTTGATTTGCTGCATACATTTGAAATTTATATAACTAAGTAGCGGTATTGACGAAAATAGAGAGAATAAGGTACAGTATAGCAATTACACCCTTGAATATAGCTATCTTCGGGAACATCTATGACGAAAATAGACTCAATTTAAATACCACTAATACCACTGTGCAATTATCAAAGAATCAACATTTTAAATATATCCGCGGTAGTTTGTAAAATCATTTAAGATCTTCACCGTTCAATCTCGACCATAATTAACTCAAGCATTCGAGACAAAGAGCAGGCGCCAGGAACCTGAAAAATTTAAGGATTAAAACCAAAATGAGCAATTAATGTACTTGATCTAAAAAGTTTGCGAAGAAAGACTAAAATAATTTAAACGTCACGCAAACATAACGCTACTAAAGCAGGTACCAGGAATAGTGTCAACTTAAAATGCCACTAAATACATCCCACGCTTTGAGATTTCTACACGAGTTTCCAACAGCGTTGTGAGTTATTAACTCTGTCGGGTAGTTGATCCCGGATCTGCGCAATATAACGGCAATTTGCTTTCTACCCAGGTGGTATGAGTGTGTATTTCATAGAGTTAAACTACATTGGGGCAAGTATATATGTAGGTCTAGTAGAGACTGCATCTTCCTTACTTGCACTCGAGAATTTAGCTGAATTGCGAAGGACGCAGCTCAACCTGATCGAGTTGAAAGCCTAGGGTTACTAAGGACATCTCGGCGATCTCGGTGCTACTGTATGACTGGCGTCACATCACGGGGCATGTTTCGAGATTCATCCCAACATTTATTTCCTTGGAGAAATAGAAAAATCTCGCTGCATTAGGAATAGTCTAGACTATATATCTAGTGGTTTTCGACTTGTCTACTGGCCACAGGGGTCCAGGTCTCCACAGCTGGTGACCACTTCATGCAGAGATCATTTAACTCAATATCGTAACTTGATGGACACACATGGATATACAATCACTGCTCTCACAAGTAGGACTGGATGGAGCTACCTTTTGACTTCAGCAAATTAATCTGAATCCAGAATATTTGATGAGGAAAGATTTTTGAATCTGTCTCATTCGATTCGACTCAAACCCTTACGTGTATAAATGAATTTAATTTTACTGTCACAAGCAAATATATTCATCTATGTAACTTGAAAGATATAGCTTCCCACACCTCTTCTGATGAGTTTTAGATCGTTTTAAACATTAGGTAATAGCGAACTTAAGCAAGGCTTAATTTAATCTAATACGTGGACATGACAAGAAACAGCCATAAATCTTACACTTTTATAAAAATCATAAAGAACTACTGTTAATTTAAAAAATGTCAACAGGCCGGACGAAACTGCAAAGAGGATGGCTAATAATATCATATTAATACAAGAAAATGAGCAGAAAATTAACAATTAAATACCCAAGAAATTATGTAGTTGAACGAGTTTTTTGCTGTCGCCGTCACATTCCTATCCTACATGCTTATATATGAGGTGGCTAATGAGACTTGGGGTGGCCATATTGTTGTGATTTCACTGACTATTCACTGGCAAATTTCAGAAGGAAGAGAGGCCACCAATATCCAATTCCTCTTAGGGCATAATTTTTTATTCCTCCCAATCACCAGAAATTTTAAAAACCTATTCTAACATATCAGCAACACCACAGTAGATTTGCAGTGGTGACGTCATTATAGCTGCCATTTGCTTCATTTATGCATCCGGTACTTTTTCCAAGTAGTATTAATAGTTTTTCTTCCACTTGAAAATATTTAAAACACTGCGAAGGACCTTGATCGATGGTTACTAGCTCAGAAAGATCACGCTTACAAGTGTTTGTTGCAGTCTATCCACTACCGGTACCAATAAGGAACCATTAACCAATCAGTTGCGTACTTACAATATCAGTTTAATTTACCAGATTAACCAATCACATGCGAACTTACTAGAAATACATCCATGCAGCAACCCCTTGCCTATATTTTCTAAACATTGATTTAATATGAAGTATTCGTCCCATGATAACACGATTTTTATAAATTTTTAAATATTTTTTGTACAAACGGTAAATTATTTAAAAGATTAGCATTTTTAACTATGCATCGGTATGTTATTTTATTTGCATTTCCTGAGCGTTGGTTTAATGTAAAATTTAATCTTAAACGCTTCGTGAAATGTTTTGAAATGTTTATTCAACTTTTGCTGATAAACTCTTTTTTCTTGCGTCTCGAATAATTGAATTTACTATTAGTTCGGTCTTCAAATTAATTTACTCCCCATTACATTTCAAGTTTTGTTGCCTTAATTAAACAGGGTAATTGATTTAGAAAACGTACAGCTTTATTCAAAAGGAAAGCAGTGCACGTAGTCCAGAACCTGTATATGAGTTTGTATGCATTTCATTTAGGACAGATAATCTCAACTGTTTTAGGGCAAGTTGACCATGACGGTTAACATGGTAATGCTGCCCGAACCCCAATCCGGGGCCAAACGTCCTAAACTGACCACACCCAAAAACGACGCCTTCGCCATACTGCTATCTACCAAACCATAAAAGCTTTGGCTATTCTGAGGTGCTTATATGGTTCAGAGATGGTAATTTTGGGGGTGGCCATTGGTAAGTGTGAAATGCCTAGCACTGATATTTCACAAGAAAATGACCATGCAATACTCGTAGTCAAACGTCAATTTGTGGCTAGTGGCTTGCAACTTCAGATAAACAGCAGTGGACTTACATTACCTTTTTCCCTAAATCTTTTTGACAGAAACATAATTGGTTCTTATTTAAATATATTATCACTGGTTTGGTGTAAAATAGTTAATATTTTCTGACCGAAATAATAATTTGAAATGTGCCTACCTCCTGCAAATGGACGTATTTGGCCAAGTTCTCCATCTTACTCCGCTGCTTATCGGCGATCTCGTCCACATCCTTCCAAAAATGTATATCATCTCACACATAATGGTATCAAGAACATTTTAAACAAGTTTCAACTTGGTTTCATGTAGATCGTAGCTGTTTAACCATCGACAAGGTAAATCCACAAATTTGTCCAAATTCGGCGCGATTTTGTCATCCCCTGTCGGTTGTCAACAATTCGGCCTTGTTACTCCTCCATCCAAGCCATTTCCATTCCATTAATAATAAATTTAACCCTTTATAACGGTAGGAAACTAAAAAATCTAAACAAAATATAAGAAATGCGCCATTTTATCACCCTACAAAATGTTGCTCACGAGTCTTTCAAAACATTCAGTACAAATCTCGCGTGACAAAGTAACAGGGACGTGACAGGGGGTGAATTATTTCACGAAGATAGAAGAAGGCAGCGTAGAATAGACTAAAAGCTAAATACAATCATACAAACGTTTGTTCTATTTCTTGTAGCGACAAATATATACATATTGTTATTTATTAATATGAACAAGTCATACAAATTAAATGTTGATTGTTGGTTTTACTGTCATACTGTGTGGGCTTTGCTTTCATTTTTCAAGTCTCCACCCCCTGCTACGTCCCTGTTACGAAACCACGCGAGATTTGTACGAAATGTTTTGAAGGACTCGTGAGCAACATTTTACAGGGTGACAAAATGCCGCATTTCTTATATTTTGTTTAGATTTTTTAGTTTCCTACCGTATAAAGGGTTAAATTTATTATTACTGGAATGGAAATGGCTTGGATGGAAGAGTAAGAAGGCCGAATTGTTGACAACCGACACGGGATGACAAAATGGCGCCGAATTTGGACAAATTTGTGGATTTACCTTGTCGATGGTTAAACAGCTATGATCTACTTGAAACCAAGTTGAAACTTGTTTAAAATGTTCTTGATACCATTATGTGTGAGATGATATACATTTTTGGAAGGATGTGGACGAGATCGCCGATAAACAGCGGAGTAAAGTGGGAAACTTGGCCAAATACGTCCATTTGCAGGAGGTAGGCACATTTCAAATTATTATTTCGGTCAGAAAATATTAACTATTTTACACCAAACCAGTGATAATATATTTAATTACATTACACACTTACCAATGACCACCCCCAAAATTACCATCTTTGAACCATATAAGCACCTCAGAATAGCCAAAGCTTTTATGGTTTGGTAGATAGCAGTATGGCGAAAGTGTCGTTTTTGGGTGTGGTCAGTTTCCGACGTTTCATTCCGGATTGGGATTCGGGCAGCGTTACCATGTTGACCGTCATGGTCAACTTGCCCTAAAACAGTTGAGATTATCTGTCCTAAATGAAATGCATACAAGCTCATATACAGGTCCTAGACTAACGTTTTATGCAAAAATTGAAAATTCCTAAACATTACACATTCAAGCAGAGTTAATCAATTCTCCTCATTTCTTCTAACAAAAATGTCTTCAAAGCTCGTTCCATGTGAAACGAGTTTCAAAATGTATGTCTTCGAAAATTGAAATCTTCCTTATCCCACTCCTGGCAAGTAGCCCTATTTTTGAGATCAGTGAGGATATCCACACACACCATCATTAACCATGACACCACTTTAGACTTCGCTAATGCTTTCCTTTTCAATCCTTTCCTTTCCTTTCCTCGAGTGCAAATACTCAGGCGGAATTAGAACCCTACCACCGGACGGCCTCCCGGAACGGCGCCGTTGGCTCGTGGATAATAATCAGTAAAAAGTAGCGTTGGTAGGTGCTAAATCTAAACTTCATTGTTTTAACACAGTGAGAGGACGAGTCTAAACATGCATGACTGTCAAAAATGCATGCAAAAGCGCCAGTGTTCTTCAACTTCTTCAATTTTCATCCTGTTTCTAATAAATTTCCCATGAACATAGAACATATCAATCTTACTAACCGTATGTTTTTTTTGGAATTACTACTTTTTGGCGGGTAAATTACGTCACAAACTTGGCGCCAAACACTAAAAAAATAAGCTATAGGTGATTTCATGCATCAACTGTTTAGAATAGCAAACTAAGGGTGTCTTAAACCTGAAATTGGTTTCGAAATACAACCATTCCTTGAGAAGGTAAAATGACTTCATTTTCTAAAAATCCGCCATTTTGTTCCGTTGATTTTTCGACATTTGTATCGCTGTATCTTCCCATAAAATGATCGTATTTAGAAACAGATTTCATTTCTAAAGTATCCTTAGTCTGCTCTCCTAAATAGTTTTATGAAATCACCAATAGCTTATTTTTAACTTTTTGGCGCCAAGTTTGCAAGGGTGGGTAGTAGCGAAGTAGTTGTAGTTCGCTACTGTAGCGAACTACAATTTTCAAGTAGCCAGTAGTTTTTGACTACTTTATTAAAACAGTAGCTGTAGTTATAGCGAACTACATTTTGCCGAAAAGTAGCCAAGTAGTTGACTATTTTCAGACAGCAAATCGCTATTCGCTACTTTTTAAAATTGTTAGCAACTTGAAAGAATAGCATGATATTGAAACACGGTTTGCTTAAAATCAATACTCAATAGTGAATTTGCACTCTTGATCACTATAGTGCTTACAAAACTGTTGCTACTCGTAAGTCGATTTGTTATAGGTTACATTTCAGCCTGAGTTAGTAGATGCTCCAAATACAGTAAAACTAAAAAATATAGCGCAGCGAAATAGCGAAATAATTCGCTACATTTTTTAAGCAGTAACTGTAGTCAGTTGCGAATTACCTTTGTTCAAAAGTAGCAGTATAGTTGTAGCCGACTACATATTTTTGAAGTAGCTGTAGTTATAGCGAACTACAGAAATTTTGTAGTCAACCCACCCTTGCAAGTTTGTGACGTAATTTACCCGGCAAAAAGTAGCAATTCCAAAAATAAAAAACATAGGATTTGTAAGAATGATATGTTTCAGTATATTCATGGTAAATTTAGTAGAAACAGGATAAGAATTAAAGAAGTTGAAGCATATTGGCGCTTTTGCATGTATTTTTGACAGGCACACGTGAAAATTTCCATGCCGGGATTTTAATTATTCATTTGTTTTTTACGCCATCACAAACTGAATCATATAAAGCCGTTGGCGTCCTGTCTGGAAAACTTTCCTAAATGGATGTTCATGTGGCCCAGTTGACCGGGAAGATTCGTTTATAAAGGTCTTATCACGAGGTTTATAAACATCCAAATGACATTTCAAAGTTGAATTAATTAGCTTAGTTTGATTCCAGTAACAGTGTGTGCATGTTCATTGAAACGACCTTTTACGGTCAGGCAAAAACATTCGTGCTACGATACATCTCGGTTAGCCGGGCTGGCTCGGCTAATATGAACAACCCTTAATTTAATCAAGTCAGTCATGTCCCCATAATTATGGCGTAATGGTCGTAAAAATAGGGTCACGATCTTTCTCAACGGCAAGTTTATAAATGTTTATGCCAGTAAACCACACACGAATCATAGGTATTCTCCAGTTAAAATCACTCCGAGGATAATTTCATTTTCTAAAATGTTGTATTGGCGCTGATGAGAAAGATCGTGACTCAATCATTACGCCATTACGACCATATGGAAACCAGGCTATACTATTAAAACAGCAGACTGAGCTATAAATGGAATACAATCCCCCTATAACTTTTGTCAGTAAATTGAATAAGAGATCAGTCACTGTATTCAAAGAGGTTGGATAATCTTTTACAAAGTGCTACCAAAGTCAAGAACAATATGAACCACTTCACTTTTACGATTCGGTTAGCTTAACACATACAGGTTAATGTACTTAACTGCACAATATCACCACTGCCAAAACCGAAAAGTTAAGTATATAATCTCTTTTCTTGCAAGTCTTTCGACTATAAAAACAAACAGAATACGCAAATTGGTAATATAATATCGATGAACAGATTTGCAATTAAAAATTCTACCTAAGTATTTAGTGGATATACGGTGTAAAATACTTAGATTAAACTCTCAAAGGACTCCTTTCTCCAAGGTTCAAGGCTCAACTCATGCGTGGTTCAGACTCATTAAAATATAAATAACACAAACTTTATTACAAAACGCTGCCATATGAAAACTCTACGCTCGTCTCATTAGTATTCCATGTGTTCACAAAATAAACGTCATAGAATATTACGCAATCTCTGACACTCCCCCCGTTGACCAGTGCATGCAGCTACTGGTCAACAAACAGTGAAACAACTAAACTACAATTACGTAGTCTACAAATTTGAATTATCAACGTTGTCAATGCAAGTAGTCTTTCTACTATCGCAATATCTCTACACTAGCTACTTAGCTGTCATTCAGTTCCTCAATCCATTTCCTTCGCCGTTCTTCTCCCCGCTTCGCCGCTTCACGTCTTGGTCTCTTTACTTCGACTTGGTTCATTTCATTTCCGATCGCTTCGTCAAGTTCGTTCTTTCCGTACCGATTTTCTTCAGCTTCCGAGTCGGACCTTACCTCTAGTGGGTAAAGTAACCGTACCGATCTTTTCAAAGTCGTCGGCCGTTTCCCCTTTGGACTGATTCTAACGATCGCTCCCCGCACGTTTCCGTCCTCTCCGTTGATCAACCTTTCGACTTTGCCCAATCTCCAACATGCTCGAGGTTGCGACTCGTCGTGAACCACAACTATATCCCCCGCACGGATAGTTCCCTTTCCGTTGTCGTTCTTACCGCGGTGTGAATTGCGCAGTTCCATTAAATATTCGTCACGCCAACGGGTCCAGAAATGATTCATTAGTGTGCTCAAGTGCTTCATTCTTCGACTTAAGTCCTTATCGTTTAACGAGAATTCGGGATCTAATATGTCATTGCCAATGTCCTGCTCTGGCATACTCAGTAATCTTCGTCCCGTTAACAAATGTGACGGAGTGAGTGGTTCTTGTAGATCTTCGGTAGAAACATATGATATTTGACGGGAATTCAATATCATCTCCACTTCAGCGACCACCGTCAGGAGCTCTTCGTAAGTTAATTGAGCTCCTCCAACAGTCTTCTTTAAACACCTCTTGGTGGATTTGACAAGTCTTTCAAAAATTCCACCCCACCAGGGTGCCTTGGGTAAATTGAACGACCAGGTAATGTTCATGCCGACGAAGAATCGCCTTATCTCTGGATCTCTCAACATCGTTTTGATCTCCCGCGATGCCGCCTTAAACGTCCCGGCGTTGTCCGACACAATCGTTGACGGAACACCGCGTCTCGCGGTAAATCTCCGAAAACTTCGAATAAATCCTTCTTTTGTCAGGGTTGGTACAATGTCCAAATGCACTGCTCTCGTTACACAACATGTGTAAAGGCATACCCACACCTTTTCGCTCTTCTCGTGTGTTCGAACATAGAGCGGACCAAGGAAATCAATTCCTGTTGCCGTGAAAGGTGGTGTTTCTCGTACTCGAAATTCGGGTAGGGGAGGTGGTGGTGGAGCTTGATAGGGTTTGCCTTCGAATCTCCGACAAATAGAACACCTCCCGATCAACTTTCGCACAAACTGTCTCCCACGGACGATCCAGTACTGCGATCTTATATCAGTCAACGTCTCTTTGACTCCATTATGCATCACTCTTCTGTGGCTGTCGTAAACGATCAATGATGCGAAATAATGCTCTTTGTCAACTAGAATTGGATGCTTTGCTGACTGGGGTAGGTTCGCCTTTTCCAGTCTACCTTTGCACCTCCAGATGTCTTGCTCGTCAGTGTAAAGCCCAAACTCTGCCTTCCACTGTTCAAACTGGTTCTTCTCGGGCAATTTTCTTTGCATTTCTTTGATCCACAATTCTCTACTTTCACGAATCTCATTCACTGTTAAACTGGGCTCTACGTCTATGTCACTCTTTCTGGTTTTCGCCTTCAATATCTTCACAAAACGTAAGACATAAGCCGTCACTCGCACCAGTCTGTCGAGGGTTCCAAAGTTCTCGATATTAATGATATTGCTAAGGGTTTGGGGTGTGGTGTTCACAATTAGGTTAACAGTTCTCGACTTGGTGGATCGAACTTCAACGAGACATTCCTTCGGAGGCGTAATTTCCTTCTCATCTTGACAAGAGTGTGTTTCAACATCGGTTAGCCACTCAGGGCCACAGCTCCACAGCTCATTGCTTGTAAGCTCCGTCGGTTTTATTCCTCTGGATGGAATATCAGCAGGATTATCTCGACCGGGACAATGACGCCAGGTGGCTGTGGGTAAGAGGCTCCGGATTTCACTCACTCTATTTTCAACGAATTGTTTCCACTCCTTATTGCCATTTGTGATCCAGAAAAGTGCCACTTTCAAATCGCTCCAACAGACTGGATCATCCAACTTAATTTCATCTCGTAATGCCGTTTGAACATTCTTCACTAACCTTGCAAGGATCAAACACGATAGAAGTTCTAGTCTCGGAATTGTTTGTCTCTCGAATGGTGCGACTCGTGTTTTCGCTGCTAAGAACTTTACTCTGATGCCAATTGTGGTAATCATGACCAGGTAGGTTACTGCGGCGTACGCCGCCTTCGAGGCATCACCAAATCCATGGACAATGCAGGAGATAACTGGGTCGTCGACCTCTCGAAAATAGCATCGAGAAAGCCGAATGCGATTCATTTGTTTTAGTTCATTAACTAGATTGTCCCATTTTACTTTAAGATCATGGGGTACTTCATCGTCCCAATTCAACTTTTCTCCGCACAGTTATTGGAATAACATCTTGAATTGAACTGTTATTGGCGACATGAAGCCAATCGGATCATAGAACTTTGCAGAAAGACGGACGATATTTCGCTTTGTTGGGGAACACTCGGATGCCAATTCGGTCACATGACTAAGATCAAACACAAGATCATCTTCAACAAAATTCCACGCTACCCCGAGAACCTTGTGCTCTTCATTAGAGGATTCATTGGATGTTCCTAGCGTAATCTTCGAGTACGTTTCATCTTCATTTACGCAATCGTTTGGCGGTTCGTCCACTTGAGGGTTAGGCTCCAAATTAGTTCTAGGAAGAGGGTTCTCTTCACTTTTGATCTTCGTCAACAGTTCGGGCGAGTTGGTAACAAACTTCCGAAGGTTAAATCCACCTTCTGCCAATCTAAGCTTTGATTTCTTGTAAAGAGTGTAGGCAGATTTGTCATCATCCCCACCCGAGTTTAGATCATCTACATAAACAGCTCGCATGAAGGCTTCGACAAAGGCAGGATCTTGAGCGCGGTACTGTTCGATATGGTGACTGATAGTCGCATTCAGTAAGAACGGGCTGGATGATACTCCGAATACTACACGCGTAAATCTCAAGACAATAATCTTAGGTTGGTCACTCCAAACATCATCGAACCAAAGAAACCGTAGATCATTACGATCAGCTTCTGAAACTGCTATCATCAAAAAAGCCTTCTCTATATCACCCGCTAGTGCTACTTTGTGGCTTCGAAAACGAAGAATAATGTCCATGATGTTATGGGTCATTGCAGACCCAGTATAGAGGCATTCATTCAAGGACGGACCAGATGTTTTGGCGGATGCATCATACACAATTCTTAGCTTGGTTGTCTCTTTATCTCGCCTGATCACAGCGTGATGAGGAATATAGTGAACTTTTCCGAGCTCTCCAATATCTTCTTTCTCAACAATCTCGACAACGCCCTTGGTAAGTTGATCCTTTATTACTGCATCATACTCCTTTAAGACTTCGGGATCACGTTTCAAGCGCTCGAGTAGACTCCACAGTCGTTTACGACTCATTTCATAGTTGTCAGGCAGTAAAGGATGGTGCTCTTTCCATGGCAACTCAACGTGATATCTTCCCGCCTTGAAACCTATGGTACTTGTGAATTCTTCAACAACCGACTTCTCTTCCTTTGATATACCGAGTGACTCCAAATCCCAGAATTGTCTCAGTTGTTGGTCATCTTCGTGGTGCATTGGTTGGGATGGTGGGGTTTCAAGCTGCAAAACATGAGTGGATGACATGTTTACAGATGCTTCCAATCTCTGTTGTGAATGGTTCTCGACTGGTCCGGACAGGACCCATCCAAGGTTGGTGTTGATAGCTGTCGGACCATTTGTTCCCTTTCGAATCTCTCCTGTCACTATGTCCCAATACTGATCACAACCGATAAGTATGTCCACTTCCGAGTCAAGTTCTCCCATTGAATCATCAGCTAATACTAGGTCATGTAAGTGAGGGTAATTGTGGCGGGATTGTGAGACAAGTTGGTATCGCAGTGGTTCACATATGGTGGGTACAACAAAGGCTGACAAGGACAACTGTACCTTATCAGTGTGACTTTCTAGAATAAAATTGACTGAATCACAGGTGGTTAGATTTTCTTCTCCAGAACCGAAGGTTTTTATTGACATTGTTTCAGTTCGCTCAGTGGGTAGGCTTAGTAAATCTTGTGTCCGACTGGTGATGTAGGACCTCTGGCTTCCGCCATCTAGGATAACTCTCACGTTCCCACTCTTACCATTTCTACTCACAGGAAGGATTGTTGCCTTTGCAGTTTGAAGAAGTATTGGGGTCTTGGTACTTGTAAACAATGATTTTGTGCCACTATTCCCTGATTGATTTGATCTACTGGGTTTGTTGCTTGAGATTTTGCCCTCAGAGGTTTGTTCATGCTGTTGTTGCTTAAGCTCTGTATCGGATGGGGTCTTCTGGGCATGGTTATGACTGCTATTCTTGGTGCATATACTTATGTGGTGTTTACCATTGCATTTATGACATCTTGACTTAGAGTTGCAATCACGACTTAAATGATTTTTTCTCAAGCAGAGAAAACACCGTCCACTTCGCTTTATAATGTCAATTCGTGCTGTGATGTTAGAGACATTGGTGCAACTATTTGAGGTATGTGACTGCTGACAGTAGGTGCATGTCGGTGATGTACCCCCTGTCTGCAAGGTTGAAATTGAGGGTTGTGGTTTGGAAAATTTCTTTGTTTGGTAATGGGGCCAAGTCTCCCTGTTGGTATTTGCAGTTGCTCTTTCTCGGGCCTCTAGCTCCTTCTCAATCAACTCAAGCAAGTGTCCCAATTCCCAAACATCTCCTTGTACTTCTCGACTCACTATTATGCACAATTCCTGAGGTGACTTATTGAGTAACATTGAGCATAATAGAGTGCCATATGTTTCTGCCTGTACCCCAAGTGATTTCAAAGCTCTGATATGAGATTCTACAGTGTCATAAAGTGTTCTCAGTCCCTTTAAGTTATGTGGAGAAGTAACTGGCTCTAGATTTAACAGAATATCCATGTGTTTATTGATTGCAAGCTGTTTGTTACCAAACCGCTTCTTCAATATTTTGATGGCTTCTTCATAATTTAGAGTGGTTAAGGTTAATCCTGCAATTGCATCTGCTGCTGTTCCTTCCACAAGTGACGAGAGGTAATTAAATTTATCAATACTTGATACTGTGGGATTGTTGTGAATTGACGACTCAAAAGTATCCCAGAATGTCGCCCAAGATGTGGGATCTCCCCGAAATGCCCTAAGAGTTAACTTTGGCAACTTTACTGTGGGTATTTTGGTGTAATTATTCATGAAATTTGAAGGGTCAGCTTGTATACTGTTGTCACCATGGTTACTGGCAGTTTCTGAATTATTCCCTGTTATGGATGTAGTGGGTTGCGTAGGGGTAACTGGAGTTATGACATTGTTTTCAGTATACAATTGTGTAGTACTTGATTTCTCATATTCATCTAAAGCCATTTGTACTTCAATAATAACAGACTCGATTTTCTCTCGTGAAATATCCCCTTGCTCAATCTCTAACTCTATGTCCTCTACACTTACCAGCGCCAAAATAGCTTCATCTTGCTCTCGGAGTGATTTCAACTTCGCTTCGAGTGTTGACTTTTGTTGTTTTAACTTCGCAATATGCGGAGTTAACTGCGATTTCTCCGCCACACTCATAAGAGTTTCGCCTATAGACGCCATAATTCGTTTTGCTGAGGTTCTATGTCCGTTTCGACATCTTTTCTTTCGAGTCAACTCTTCTTTTTCGGCCATTGTTCAGGATTTATGTATCAGAATCTTTTCAATATGGCGGCTCAAATTCAGATGTATAAACTCACGTATTATTTTGTAATATCCGGCTCGGAAGGACCATGTAAAATACTTAGATTAAACTCTCAAAGGAATCCTTTCTCCAAGGTTCAAGGCTCAACTCATGCGTGGTTCAGACTCATTAAAATATAAATAACACAAACTTTATTACAAAACGCTGCCATATGAAAACTCTACGCTCGTCTCATTAGTATTCCATGTGTTCACAAAATAAACGTCATAGAATATTACGCAATCTCTGACATACGGCTTTATAAGATATGCTCTTGAATGAGTTCAAAATGTAAAAAAATGCATGTACAATATTCGATACTAATATAGGGAACTTAGTTTCCAACCTTTTTCCGTAGTTCAGTGAATTACGTATTACATGCATAAGCAAAGAAAATCTGTGATATTAAATCTGTGATGTTTCATTAATGCAACGTGAAAAGATCAAGCGTGTTCAATTTGCAAGGTACAAGCAAAAACGGAAGGTCTATTACAGGTTCTTCCCCTTTCACTGGTATATGACATATAATATAAAACACAAGTGGTTTAGTTACATGTCACATGCGTGTTAAGCAACAAAGTTTGTTCACATGTTGTTGTTAGTTCGTTATTGTTGAACACAATGCTTAAACAGGGATGCCGCCACAATCGTCGCAGATATTAACAAAGTCAAGGACACCGACATGAAACATGTTTGTAAAAAAAATCACGACATGTTCTTAAAGATTTAATGGGAAGACAAACACCCATCACCGGTGGCGTAGCCAGCCTGACGATTTGGGTCGACCAAGAGAGGATTATGAACGTTTTATATTGAGCGACAGACCAAAATGTATTCCAATGAAGCCGGCCGGAGAAACATGCAAAGTAATCCCCAGAAGACAGAATGACAAGAATATGAGAACTCTTTAAAGATAACAAAAACACCTAAACGTTACTATACGCTCTTAGAAGTAGACCGTACTAAATTTTGTAAAACGTTTTGAAGAAATAAATGTGTTTTAAATTTAAATTCTTGTGTAAATTTTTGCCCGCAAAGCCACGCTCCCGATTTTAAGGTCGACGCCCGCGTAATAAATCTATTAATACCAACTGTTCGCCTGAACATGCCCACGGCCGCCAGTAATAATATCCATTTATATCCATTAAGATCCTATTGATTAATGCAAATCGTATTGCCTTAATCCCCTTAATTACCCCAACCTTTGTCTACTTATCGGTTAATGATATAGCAATACATAACACAGTATCTTGTGAGAATATATTTATTATTTTAAGCCAAAAAAATATTACAACTAAGACTGTTTGTTAAATTGTTTTACAAGTTTTTTCTCCAAGAATTCTTGATAAGCAATTTTATGATCTGCCTCAAAACTTCTAAATCGTTCACCCGTCGCCTTCACAGAATACATGTAATTCGGTGAGCAAGAGAAAAACGCTTCAGCTGCTGACTCGAGCGGAACTTCTAATCTCCAATGAAATCGGCGGCGCACAAATAGTTCAGTATACATTGCAGTTCGTGGTTCTCAGTGTTCTGATGTAGTTCCATCAGTGAATCGACAAACGTAGAATCTGGATCTTTTTCCAGTTGCTGTAAATGTTCGAGTACATCTCTGTCAACCTCATTGCCTCAGCGAATTCATTCCAAACTATACGCTTACCATTCACTCGTTCGATCGCTTGTAAACCATACGTTTGCCATCGTTCGTTTTCGTTCATCACGAGGCAGTCATTTTGCCTTTGACTAGGATGACCAACTTGGCAACCATTACAGGATTCCACACAAAGTCTTTCAACTTCTTTTGCGACTGCATTCGCATATATTCCTTCCAAGACAAGTAAATAGGCATAGGTATATCTTTGCTTTGGCTTTGCCTCGTCCTTGCTTCGTTAGAAATGGGCCTCCATAATCCACTCCGACTCTTTCGAAAGCTCGTAACGATTGAAGTCGCGGTTTGGGCAGCGGTGCCATCTTCTACTCTGCTGTTTTTACAGAAAAACGTCGTCGACATTGCGCACATGACTTAACGATATTCCTTACCGCGCGTCTTCCTTTTACGATCCAAAAACAACTTCGTAGCAGTGTTAGAACCTGCTCAACTTCGGAACCATGTCCGAGTTCTTCATGTGCATCCTTGATGATGAGTCGGGTCACCACGTGTTCCTTTGGCAATAAAATGGGGTGTCTTGTGTTGTAGGATAGTTCATTCGCAAGTCTTAAACGTTCGTCCATCCTCAGAAGACCATCGTCACCGTTCTTTGGACTAAGTCGCAGTAAACATCCTTTTCGCTCTCCTTTCGGGAAAGCTTTTCCTTGCGCTTGTTTGATCCACCACTTTTCCACATTAAGTATTTCAGTTGAACAAAGCGTTCTGTCTCGTTTTCGTAATTCTCTTGGAAGTCTGCAGTTTGTAGCGAATCGTTGAACCCATCCAGTCACACGACAAAGGCGACGGAAGGTAGAAAAGTGGTTTGGATCAATGCCCAGGTTAACGCGCGCCTGGACCATGTACGTCTGTGCCACTGTCTTTTCTATATCTTCAACTTTCGTCTCCTCTCTAACGGAAGGCGCTGATGGCCCCGAGATCTCGACATCTTTCAAGAACGATGGTCTTTCCAACCAAAATGTGCTTTTGGCTAGTTCCATAGCAGATTGACCTCAGGTAGCTAGATCTGCTGGATTCTGTATCCCAGGTACATGCCTCCACTGCTCGGGACTCGTCGTCCATTGAATTTCTGCGATACGGTTGGCTACAAAGGGTTTAAACTGCCGGCTGTGGTTTCGTATCCAATACCACACATTCTCGGAGTCAGTCCAAAAGATCACTCGATCGACAGTCAGGACTTTCAGAAGACTTGAAAACAGAATGGCACCCATAAGCTCCAGTCTGGGAATCGTCATCGCTTTGGTGGGGGCTACACGGCACTTTGATGCGACAAGGCGTAATGTAGGGCTATCGTCTTCATATTGGCACACCAAATAAGCGACTGATGCGTAGGCGTCTTTAGAGGCATCCGAGAACAGGTGTAGTTCCATTTTATTCGGGTTTGCGAGGCGTAAGCAGCGTTGTATGGCGACATGCGATAACTGCGAAAGTTCTGTAGCCCAGTTCTTCCACTTAGTTGCTAGATCACTTGGAAGGTTGTCATCCCAATCCAACCCTGCTCTCCAAATGTCCTTTTAGCCCGAACAAGGAATGGCGAGAGAAACTGAAGGGGGTCGTATACAGCAGCTATGGCGCTCAGTACATTACGTTTCGTAAGGGTTTTATTGGTATCAGGAGGTTCCACTCTGAAGGTAAATACATCTCTTTCAGGATCCCACAAGACTCCAAGAGTCTTGGTTCTAGACGGCTCTTCTTTGTTAATTTCAACAGCAGATAACCGGTCACTCTCGGGGATGCTTGCGACAACTGATGGCTAGTTCGACGACCATATCCGCAGCCGAAAACCTGCCAGACCAAACAGGTCAGATAACTGACGTCGCAGATCCTGGGCACTCTCTATAGTCTCGCTTGAATCTAAGACATCGTCAACATACATCGAGTTATCGACCGATTCTGCTGCCGCTGGGAATATCTCTGTATGTGCTTGAGCGTGGGCGTGTATTACATACTGTGCGCAGAATGGCGAAGCAGTTTTACCAAACAACAGGCGTCGAAACTCGTATATGTCGGGCTCTCTTGAAGGATCGAAATCTCGCCATACGAATCTGTGGAAGGGACGATCTTTGTCTTGCAGATCAACTTGCAGGAACATTTCAGAAATATCTACGATCAAAGCAACTGGTGCTCGACGAAAGCAGGTGAGAACATCTACAATTTCTCGTTGTAGTTTCGGACCTGGCCGTGTGCTGTCATTTAAGCTCTTTCCGTCATGCTTCATTGCCGCGTCGAAGACAACACGAACTTTAGTCGTATCTTTGCTTGGCTTAATGACCGGAAAATGTGAGAGGAACCACTGCTGTTCTACTTCGGACTTGGGTACTTTCTGAATGTAGCCTTTTTTTCTCACAGTCCTTGAATACTTTACTGTAGGCTTCCAGGATGTTAGAATCTTTCTTTCTGAGGGATTTCTCTTGACTTTGGAGTCGTAACAACGCCGCTTCGTAATTGTTAGTCAACTTCGGCTCTCCGTCCTTCCAAGGGATTCCTACCTCGTACAGACCATTCTTAAACTTTAGGGATCCAGCTACAGTTGCAGTTGCTGCTCTTTCGTCGGCTGTCATCGCCTGTTTCTCAGACGTTTCTTTGATTCCGAGTGCTTCAAGCTCCCAGAACTTGCGTAGAATGTCGTCCGGTGATGGTTGCTGGTCTACATGGCAGGAACGGTACGTGCGTGTGAAGTGGGAACGAGAGTTGCGCCGAAACTCGTTGACCAACGTTGGCCCAAAACAAACCCAGCCCAAGTTCGTTAGGCGTGCTACGGGATCACTTGGTTGGCTGCCGCGAACTTCTTATACGTAGTAAAATACTGGATTATCGCTGCCAAGCATGACATCAATCTGCTGTCGCCTGGAAACATTGTCGAAAGGGATCTTGTGCAGATGAGGCCACTTTTCCTTGAGTTCTGACCACTGTATGGCTGGTGTGTCGCTCGCAATGTTATCTAACACATGTGCTTGAACAGGTGTTGTAAATGACCTATCTAGACTAGTCACATTTAGTTCCACTCGGCGGGATCTTTTCTGAATTTCGATGCCCCCTGTTCCTGCAATCGTAAGGTTTACGTTTTGTCCATGCAACTCAAGCTCTTCTGCTGCTTCCTCTGATACATAGGAACTGGTCGAACATGGGTCAAGTATTAAATTGACATTTAACTCTCTGTTTCCACTACTAACAAGGGCAGGTATTACCATTAGAGAGACGTTCTCTACTTTAGTTGTATTATGTGTTCTTTTTTGGGGCTGGAAATTGGTTAGTGGCAGATTGTCATCACGTGTCTTATCATTACGAGGAGCCTCTCTATTTTCGTTCGATTGTCCTGGGGGGACGTATGTCGGTGCATCAGGTCGTAAGTGTCCTTCCACGTCGTCCTTGTGTTTTGGAGGGCTTACATGAAGGTAACTGCTGTGGCCTTTACTCAGGCACCCATCAACACCACATTGTCTCGTTTTGGTGCAATCTTTGCTTCGATGTCCAGCAGCCAGACAACAATAACAGCGTCCAGCCTTGGTAAATAATTATTTTCTCTTTAGGACGAGTACATCTTTGAAAGCTTTATAAATCCACGGGGGGTGATCCTCTTTACAGTTTGGAACAATACAACATCGCGTGGTGAATCTAGTATTGAAGCCTCGAAAGCGTTTCTTCTGTTCAACACGGTTGTCCGTCTTTTTTCCAATGCCATTCGTTTCTTCTTTCGCCTCTTCCATAACTTGCACTCGTACTTCAACCCAGTCTTCAAGTGCTTCAAAATTGTCTTCACGCGATCCTTAGTGGCGATCAATACTCTTTCTAATACAACTTGAAACTCTTCCATATCTTCCAGATTTCGAGGACGAATTTGCTGGAAATTGCGCAAAGCTGTTAGGTGTTTTATCTGTAAACGTCTTTCCCCTCCATACTTCTTCTCCAATTTAGCCTTCGCTCTTTCATACGCATTAAGGGAATACCCGAGATCTTTCACCATGGTTAAAGCTTTACCCAACAAACAGCCTTGTAGTCTAAGCATTTTTTCTCCGACAGGAATATGACGACGATCGACAACAGACAGGAATGCTGCCTTCCAGGATTTATAGTCACTTTTTTCATCGCCAGAGAAGATAGGGAGATCCACCCCTTTAAGTCTAGTGGGAGAAAATGTCTGTCTTTGTTCTTTGTTTTCATTGGGTAGCTCTGAATGTTTTTCTAAGTGACGGTTAGTAAGGAAGTTCTGTACTGTATCATTATCCGATACTTGCGATCTTCGTTCGGCTTCTTCAGCCCGGGATTTGTTGAGAGAGCAGCAACTTTCCTTGCATCATCAGTTCGCTGTTTTGTCAGCTGAAGCTCAGCGGTCAGCTTTTGGATCTCTAGCTCCTTTACTCGATGTTCGTTTTCAATTCCATTTGGATTAGCCTTTCACAAGCCTCATTTGCCTCTTTTTGTTTCTGTTCCACATTTGAGGATTTTTTCGACATAACTGGAGACTGGAGACTAGTTTCTTGTGATCGAAGTGAAGTTAACACTGAGTCAGTTTCTTCATTGCCAAGTCTTTCCTCGAGATGGTGTTCAGCCATTACAATTATTGAATCGACTGAAGACCAAGTTCTTTGTCTAAAGTCTCGATAACTGTGTTGGTCTCCTCATTTTCAGCACTCACAGCATAAATCTCTTTTAAGCCAGAAATAATTTTTTCAATAATACTGATCTCGGAATTAACTTTATTAATAGCTCTTCTTATGGCATTTTTACTCGGCAATGCTACACCAGGAAGTTGTTTTCAATTAGGTCGTTCAATTGTTTCTTAGCTTTTGTCAGCCTGGTTTTAGCCGATTTCTTACTACTTCGTAAAGTTTGAATCTTGGTACTGACTTGTTTGCTTTCTATATTCAATGTATTTTCTTCTTTTTTACTTTTTGGTCGGCGAGATGAACATTTTGAATACTGTTTACAGCTTCAACACCTTGGTCTGTCTCTTCTCCCGGCAAGTCTTGTTGTTGTCCACTCGTACTAAGCGCCATATTTGCTCGCACAGTCACAACAAAAGTCGCGAATTTCTCGTTCTTTTGTCAGCAGATCTGGCTGTCGAAGGACCAAATTTGTTCCCGATTAATTGAACAGTCTACAGGGTGTATCAAAAAAAGCGCAATCCTCGACTGAAATGTAAATTGCTAAACAAATAATAGACGAAAACGTTAAAGTTTACATTCATTTTAAAGCGTAGCCATTCAGCTTTCTAACAGTGGGTTGTTTCTTAAATTTGACTCATTGGTTCGCGGGTAATAATACTTTACGTTATTGCGATTGGAGATTAAAAAAATTGAGATGGAATAACAAATCGTTCTCATGAAAATAACTGATTTTTTCATTAAAACAAAAAAATGTTACATTTTATTAAATGGATTGTAACAATAAGTATAATTACGGCTTTTCTTCCGCTATTTTTAACTCAGTTTGAAACTTCAAATGCGATATAATTTTGGCTTGGACCATCTAAGCTGACTGACATCAACTTGCTATAATTTCTGTTTACATTACATCGCAATTCGATGACACTCTGGCTCAGACACCAGAATGTTTTGACGATTTTTAGCATTCGTTTAGGATTTTCAAACAACTTGGTCTCTTTTAAAATCCCTTTAATTTGTTCTTACGTGGTTTTCCCAGATGTAGTGACGACAACATTAAAGTTTAAAGAAGAAAATTCTAACATTTAAACCGACTAAACAATAACATAGTAAACTTGCATAATTAAACAGCAACTAAAAATTATAGGTTTTACTAAATCTTTTCCTGTGCAATTATTACTAGCATTGGAGACAAGGATAATAGTTTGTTTGAAAGAGAAAAGAACAGGCTTTGAAGTAAGCCTAAAAGCGTTTAACTAGAAATAGTATTTCGAAAGTTATTAAGCACAAAAGATGAATTGCGTTTATTTTGATACATCCTGTAGAAAATGTCTACACGAGATAATTCGCCACTTTATTCCGAGTCTTTAAACACAAAAATAGCCTAAATATTGTCACACTTTTTGTAGTCGAAAAATATAAACTAGAACGTTCAAACTACGTTTTGTCGCCCGCGCGACTATTTCAGCGGTCATGAAAACAAGTACTTCATATAATAATATCGTTCGTTAACATATAGCAAGCGTTCTCTTTTGTATTGCAAATACTGAGCTGTGCTTAATGACTGTTTCGGCCATGGGTTATGTCATGGAGTTCTGTGCCATTGATCGCGTTACCTGTCACATTTGGTCCAGGCTTGCCCAGCAAAGTGATATTTGGCCCAGGCTTGCCCGCGTTAATTGGTCGCGTTACATGTCACATTTGGCCCAGGCTTGCCCAGCAAAGTGACATCATAGATTTTGCATACTAATTACTTCCAGAGCAAAGTGGCGTCATCCTTTGTACTCCAGAGGGCGGTCTATTACTACAAACAGGCCCTAAGTCATAATCAACTGACATTTGACTCAGACTCCAATTTGACTCGGTTAACCGACAAACTCCGAAATGAAATAAAATTCACAGTCGAATAGGGTTAGGGTGCGTTAGGAGAGGGGTTAGAGTTAGGAGTAGGGTTATGATTAGGGTATACTAAGTCATTGAACTCGGTTAATCGACAAACTCCTTTCTGGGCTTGTAAGTATCAAAATTTTCCTGGGGGCATACCTCCAAATCCCCAGGGTGTAGAGAACTTACTTCATCTCAGCATCAGCCCTCCCAGTCGTAAAATTGTTGTGTAGTCCAGAGTAGGTAGTGGCAATAGCACCAGAAAGCTGTGGATTGAGAAAGGTTTGCAATAACACCAGAAAACTGTGGATTTTCAGGTAGTTGAATCCCTCTCCATCCGCAGCTTTCTGGTATACAAATTGTACATATAGTCTGAAGTCACTCAGAAATGTCAAGGTTGCTATGAATAGTGATAATTAGTAATGTTGCAATCTGAATATTTTGACACTGAATATGGAAACGTGGTCATTGTGGTGTGCCTTTAGCAATGTGAATAAATCAAATGCTAAAATAAACCACGTTTTGATCTTGAATCTTCTTCATTCTGGTTTAATATTTGCAATCAGGGGGAGTAACAACTTCTGGTCATACGGCAGCATTTCCCCTTGCGATAGTAACTCCTAGTAAATGTTCTCTAGTTAAAGTCACTCCGACTATTTTCATTTCTAAAATGTTGTATTGTGGCTGATGAGAAAGATCGTGACTCAATCTTTACGACCGTTACGACCATATGGAAACCAGTCTACAAAATTAATACAACAGACTAAGCTATAATTGGAATACTCAATCCCCCTGTGCACAACTTGTCAGTAAATTGAATACATAAGAGATCAGTTACTGTATTCAAAACCATCCGATGTCACTTCCGTCAAAACATGGCGGGCAGTGTCAGTTGATAAAGCACACAAAGAGGTCGGATAATCCTTTACAAAGAGCTACCAAATTCAAGAACAATATTAACCACTTCTCCTTTACGATTCGGAAAGCTTAAAACATAATGCTGAATGTACTTAGTGCACTATATCATCACTGCCCAAACCGAAAAGTTAAGTATATAATCTCTTTTCTTGCCAGTCTTTCGACTATAAAAACAAACAGAATACGTAAATTGGTAATATAATAGCGATGAACAGATTTGCAATTAAAAATTCTACCTAAGTATTTAGTGGATATACGGCTTTATAAGATATGCTCTTGAATGAGTTCAAAATGTAAAAAAATGCATGTACAATATTCGAAACTAATATAGGGAACTTAGTTTCCAACCTTTTCCCGTAGTTCAGCGAATTACGTATTACATGCATAAGCAAAGAAAATCTGTGATGTTTCATTAATGCAACGTGAAAAGATCAAGCGTGTTCAATTTGCAAGGTACAAGCAAAAACGGAAGGTCTATTACAGGTTCTTCCCCTTTTACTGGTATATGACATATAATATAAAACATAAGTGGTTTATTTACATGTCACATGCGTGTTAAGCAACAAAGTTTGTTCACATGTTGTTGTTAGTTCGTTATTGTTGAACACAATGCTTAAACAGGGATGCCGCCACAATCGTCGCAGATATTAACAAAGTCAAGGACACCGATATGAAACATGTTTGTGAAAAAAAAATCACGACATGTACTTAAAGATTTAATAGGAAGACGAACATCCATCACCGGTGACGTAGCCAGCCCGACGATTTGGTCCCGCTACGCAAATTTCAATCATTATCACTATTCATTCTTTAGAAATTGGTTAATATGTTGATAGTTTATAAAAATGGCGATATTTGCATAGCGGGACTGAATCGTCGGGCTGGCAGCTGGCTACCCCACTGCCCATGACCGATGCTTTTTTACAAAATCTTTCATGAAAGATTATGTTTGAGTCCAATCCATACGGTAATATAGACTTGTTCGAAAACTAGGTACCACAGTTTTGCATTATTTTATATTTCATGCTTTACCAGGCTATCAAACACTTTTCCAACAAAGACTGTTATGTAACTCAAAGTGTACAAGTTTAAGATTGAAAACAATCCATCCAAGCGAAATTATAGCCCTTTGACAGGTGAGAAAGGCTCCAAAACGAGGCTAGTCAAGCTTGTTTGCTAATTTTTGAAGGAGCATGGTATTATACTTTGTAAAATTCTATTCTAATAATATTAATAAGGCGGCAGTAATTACTTCGGGAGAAAAAAGATTGAAAACTATTTTTCGAATGGGTCCTGGACGCAAAATGTTGCGAACCACTCCCAAACGACTTTTGGTAATACCATGGCATGCTAAGGCATCTCTAGAGGACCCGACAGCGCCCAACAACACGTTTAAAATAATGGCTTATATACCGTTTTCGCTGGAAACATTTCGAAGCACAGATTTTCATTCTTATGATTTATCCAACAGATTTGAGAAATTAGTAAAATATTTCAACGTGGTTGCATGCTACACCTGCAGTAATTAGGGCAGGTTGTTATTGAATGGCTTATTGCTTTTACGGCGTTCTTGCCAACCTTTTTCGGTTCCTTTTGCAGTTTATTAACTATGTGTACTGCTGGCGAAGCTACATTGGAAATAAAAATTAAGCGCCGTCTCAACGAGTAAATTTAGTATAACAATTTTCGATGACAAATACATTTGCTGAACTGTGTGGATGATAGAAAATCATTTTTGGTGTTCACGCTAAAATTTGTTTTGAACTGTGATAGGACGAACAAAGCAAGAATTTATTATATATCACAATAAAAGTGACCTTATCACTGAGGGGCAGTGACGAAAAATGTAACTTGATAGCCACTCTGGTAAGGGACCGGCTAAACGGAGAGTTATGAAGTGGAGAGTTATCTCGGAGAGTTATGATTTTGGAGAGTTTTGTTCGAACCACGCCCAAACCACGCCCACTTTTCCCAACGACCACACCCAATTTCTTAACTCTCTCGACGTTTCCTTGAACTAACATTGGAGAGTTATGTTTGACGTAACTCTCTCTCGTTAACATTATAAAGATGTTAGAGAGTTATCATTTTTTATAACTCTCCGCAACGCGGAGAGTTACGTCAGTTTTTTGAAAAAATCTTCCACATATTAGTAAATTTTTGTAAATTTACTTTTTTCTCAAGTGTCAGCTTTATCAGTTCACGCTAGTAGAAACTAATAGTACTTTAGTACTTACCAAGTTCATCTATATGTAAATGTTTATATACATGCTCACTTGGATTATCTAGCAAGACCAGCATTCAGATACAGCTCTCGTATTAGATAGAACCAGAAAACCTTTCCAATGTAATGCGCTATAGGCTTATCTGGGAAAGTATTTCCAAAACCTGAATTGCTGAAAGATTCAATTTATTAATTTTATTGCAACTATGCTTACCGTATCTACTGCCAAATACACGTCAAAGCATGCTTCTGGGGGTACTTTGACCCTTCTGATGCAAGCATCTCATTGTTTTGACCGAGTCAAGTTCTACTATTTCCTGTTTGGACGCACGCTATTGACACGCTACAAACTGAAATATCAAAATATAAGATGAAAATCTGAAGAAACAAGCTTTACTAAGGTTCTCTCAAACAACTGACTTAACTCTATTCATGGCCATAATCGTGAACGCTGAGAGTTATAAAAAACTCTCTAACATCTTCATAATGTTAACGAAAGAGAGTTACATAACTCTCTCATGTTAGTTCAAGGAAACGTCGGGAGAGTTAAGAAATTGAGTGTGGTTGTTGGGGAAAGTGGGCGTGGTTTGAACATAACTCTCCGAAATCATAACTCTCCGAGATAACTCTCCGGTTGGTAACTCTCCCTTTAGTCATACCCCTCTGGTAGGAATGGAGCTATGTAATAGAGCTTTCCCCTTATGAGTGAAATTTTGATCTAGACAAGCCTGGACAAAAATTTCATCACATCTTGAAAGAGCATCACAAAATTAGTAATATTCCGAAGTTTCGTTGCGAAATGTTATAAAATGCGGATAATATAGCCTTACGAAGTTTGCCGTTTTTCAGTCATTTTGTATTACAAACGGGAAATTGGTAATCAGTTTGATCATCTGAATAACTTAGGAATATTACTAATTTTGTGAGGCTCTTTCAAGCATGTGATGAAATTTTTGTCCAGGCTTGTCTAGATCAACCAGAGTGGCTATGGTTACATTTTGTAGAATTGTTGTATTATTGAAACTTTTGTAGAATCGCCTGATTTGAATTGTTTGCCAGTAAATATCAGGTTCAGCAACCATTTGGGCACTGTGGAAAAATGGTTGAGTCAGAAAGTCACTTAGAATATTGCGACTGCAGAGTGCGGAAGCATACTATTCTTGACCTCATCCTTGACGATGCTCGATCGTTTGATTTTTTTTCCGATCGAGATGATCAGTGGACATGTACTAACTCTATAATCAGCAAAGGGAAGTGATTTATCACACGGTCCTAGCTGTTTTATCATGCATACTCTTAAAGAATTAGCTAGACTTGTATAGTGTAGCAGTGCTCGTTATTTAATTGCTTTCTTTGTTCACAAAATAATAATCATTCCAAGCGGCTTCTTCTTTCTTTCTTTCCATGCCAACATTGACATTGTCAATGTTACGTTCAGTCTGTTTGCTAGCGCTTAATCTGTGAACCAGTGTTTAGTAAAATGTTTCTCCAAAGCAAATGCTCTCATCCGCAACAGGTTCGTGGTGGCAGGCCCTTTATAGATACACAGGAGGGTAGAGAAAATGGAGCTGAACGAAGGCTGCTTTGTATATACCTGTGTTGAATCACGGTTTGTGTTAGTGCTCATTTTAATTTGTGAACAACGGAAACGTACAGCATTGCCAAGTTTGTCTTTCTATTAGAAATTTCTAATCATGCATTTATATTAATATACAGCGTCGTACAATGTTATTCTTAATGGTTATATCTTATCCGGATCAGATATGGGATGTTGGCTTTGGAAAATTTGCCCATAGTTTCCCATAGTATAGGCCTATTATTATTTATTATAAAATACACAAGGTCTGAATATGAGGTACTCTGCAATCTAATTGGTTCTGTACTAGCAGAGTAGCAGGATACTAACTCATATCATGCTAGTAGAGAAAAAAAAATGGCGGCTAAAACTGAATTTCCAACGTTTGCTAACGACGTTTCGCTTTTTATAGCCTTTACAGGATTAAAAACACAAACAAAAACTCCCACAAATTGTTTGCAGGACAGCAAATGAATTTTTAAAATTTAAAATGGTTAAAATATGTATATTTTTCAATTTTTGAAAAAACAATCGGCCGAAAGAGCGAAGATAAAAACATAAACAAAATAGAAAAATATTGAAAATATTCAAAAAGCAAATTAAGTCTGTGAATTCAGACCTTGTGTATATAGTAAAACAGTTATTCCACTCACTCTCGTCGAATATGAGTGATAGCCAATTCCGCGCTGCGCGCCTCATCTGCTATCAGCTCATATTCGACTTGAGTTCGTAGAATAGCTGTTAAATATACGCAAATTGAAACATGCCTGTTATTAAATAATTCTAGTATGAACCAGTCAAATGCATTATAGATTGGGAATAAAATAGGATTGAGGAATGAGAATACTGATATAGGTCCTACTCGATGCATTTTTAATTTAGGACGTAATTACGGAATGGAGATTGAATTGAATTGAATTTATTAATTGACATTCCCTAAAATGGGCTTTTCAATGACAATTTACATGGATTTTAGAAAAAATTATGAGTTATCGACTATATATATTTACAACAATCGTATCAAAGTTATTACATGAACTAAAATTATACTATATATTATAGTTTATGAGTTAAAAAAGTTAAAAAGAAAGACATCGCTTCTCAATAAGAATTGTCTTAAGTTTCGTCTTAAAATTGTTCAGATCACTAATTGATTTCAGCTCTGTATCTAGACCATTCCATATCTTAGTCCCTCGGTATTTGAACGATCTTTGCCCGATCGATGTCCTATATTTTGGAATATCCAGGTCTCCATTTCTTCTAGTATCTCGGTTATGAATTCTGTTTCGTGGTTCAAAATTATCACATAAATACTGTGGAGCTTTGTCATTCATACATTTAAATGTCAATAACGCATCTCTGTACAATAGATGTTCTTTGATTGACAACCATCCTAACGCGTTTAATGTTGGTGATATATGATCATACTTATGCACCCCTGTAATTAATCGGGCTGCGCAATTTTGGATTAATTGGATCTTTTTTATGTTGCCATCTGACGTATTAGACCATACTGTTGAACAATAGTTAATTTTACTCATGACTAATGTATCGATGATTGTAACTAGTGTTGACTGATCAAAGTTGTGTTTCACGCGACCAATCTGACGCAATTTTGAGATACACGATAAGGACAATGCTTGTATATGTTTGTCGTACGTTAGATGGGAGTCCAAAAGCATACCCAAATCCTTAACCTCTGTCACAGGTGCAAGATTTTCTCCCATAAAATTAATATAAACGGGAGATTCCAATTGATTCATAAGTTGTCGTGTACCAACCACCAACATTTTGGTCTTTCCTGGGTTTACAAGAAGACTGTTGTTGCAACACCATTCAAAAATTCTGTGTAGATCCTCTTCTATATGCAGTAACGAGTGTTCCATATGCGTCAATGAAAACGATAAAAATGTTTTCGAATCGTCAACATACGATTCAAGACTACAACTCTTGGGAACTGAAGACAAACTATCTGTGTATATATTAAATAAAAACGGCGATAGAACAGAGCCTTGAGGAATTCCGTACGACAATGCAACAGGCGCCGAAGAGGTAGTTCCAATTCTAACATACTGCCATCTGTCAGACAAGTAACTTTCAAACCACTTATGCACTGCAGAGGATACGCCTAGGTTTAGAATTCTTTGAAGAAGCATGTTGTGATCAACACTATCGAAGGCTTTCGACATATCCAACAATATAACTATAGATAACTTTTTATTATCCATAGCTTCCAACAACATGTCTGTCACTGCAATGTTAAGTGTTTCGGTAGAATGTTTTTTTCGATTACCACTTTGATGCTCCGTTAATAATCTGTGGTTTGTTAGATGTTCTGTATACTGATTCAGTGCGACTTTGTCGCATATTTTTGACAAACATGACAGCAGTGAAATCGGTCGATTATTTGAAGCAATTTCAGGATCCCCTTCCTTGTGTAGCGGTACCACTTCTGCTATCTTCCACATTGAAGGATATGTTGACGTCATCAAGGAACAGTTGATAATATCCGTAACAGGATCTAAAATCACTTCAAGTGAATCTTTAATGAATTGAATATTTATCTTATCGGCACCTGGAGCTTTGTTTGATGGACTATTTAAAATAATTGTTCTAACTTCATCAGGTGTGACTGTTCTAAATTCAAACAGATCAAGAGAAGATCGGTGCCTTGCAGGTGGTAAAGCAGTTGTCATCTGAATGTTGTTAACTTCCGCAAGTCTCTTGACCTTGTCGGCTGCAATCTTCCCCACAGAAGCAAAATATTCATTAAATTCATTGGCTAATTTTTTGTGGTCTTTCTTGTAAACGGGTTTTTCTGAATCTTTGCTTGGCAGACACCCCCTAATCACTTTCCACATAGATCTTGAATTACCTTTAGATAAGGGTATCAGGAGATCTGGAAGACCATGAGACTGATTAAACACTGATGAGGGACGCTGATCAATATTTCAATTATACAATACTAAATTCAACTGAGCATCAACGCGAGCGATAAGAAATAGAATACTATATTCAACAAATTTTTCCGCTTAATATATACTGCTAAAAAAATTTGAAATTTCCATATTTATTTACCTGGAAAAACCTCATTTTTACGCATTTCTTTTGCTAAATATTAATTAAAACTAAATTTTGTGCTTGATTATAAATTTAAAATGTCACGATAAAGCTATCATGAGCCACAGGGGCAGATTCTTGATTGATAGATGTGATTTTTAATTCATTTATCTATATAACAGTATTAACTTTAATTAAATAAAATATATAATTTAGAGGTTCATGCAATATTATGTTTTTCACTGTTTTAGCAATGTCTCAAAGCGAGCCGTCAGGGTGCAATGGGAATAATTTTGTTGACATGTTATCACTAATTTTTTACGTTATTAGCTTTTAGTAATTTTATTCATTAGAAATTGTTTTAAAGAATACCTTCACACATTGCTAAATAAAACTTATAGCTTTTCTTGTGGTTGACAGAACGACGGCTCCGTTTAATAGAAAGAAAAAAAAATGCCCGAGTCCAGCTGTGCAACTGGAACACAACAGGAAGGCATCAGTTTTGTTTACGTCCAGACGTGAAAAGTGCAAGGATATTCTGAGATGACCAACCAATCAACATTCGCGAAAACACTATCTACTTCCCGAGTTCATGCTAATGAACATTATGCAAATTCTGCCTACAAATTGTTTATTTCTTAAAGTGTTTATCACTAGTTTCAATCGTGTCCAACAGACAACCAGATGTACCTTCAAAGCATTCTCATCCAAAATTCCCAAAAAGGCAACTATGGTTTCAAACGATGTTATTCTCTTTTCAGTTGTTTTTAAATGCATCGCAATGATTATTGGAGTTTTGGGAAATATTATAGTTATGATTTATACGATGTTCTTGAGCAAAGAAAAAACAGCGACAACTTTTCTGGTAGGAAACTTGGCAATGGCAGATCTTCTCGTATGTCTCACATTTTATCCAATTTGGATTATTGAGTTAACACAGACTATACTAAACATTGATAGTGATCAGGATCTGTTTTGCAAGTTAAGTCGTTCTACCATCTGGGCATTGCTGTTTGCTTCAGTGGCTACACTTCTCGCAATCACTGTTGATCGGTATTTATATATTGTAAAACCTCTGAAATATCCGCAGATTGTAACACGTCGACGAGTTACTCTAGCTATTTCGGGAATTTGGTCAACTTCCTGTTGTCTTTGCATTATTTTACTAGATCATTACAAGAAATTTGGCTCTGGACTAAGAAGTATTTGCTACGCAGGTGACGATGACATTATTTTTTTGTTAATGAGCGTTTTTGTAGGTTATGTTCCACTTACTTTAATCTTGATTCTCAATTTCCAAATTTTAAACGTTGCACGGAAACAACGGAAAAGAATCTTGGCTGAATCAACGGTAACAGTTAACACTTCCGGCGAACAGTCATCCAAGAGACTGATTGGTGTCGTCCGTTTTCTCGTCTGTTTGAAAGCAGCGAAGACATTTGCTATTGTTGTTGCAGTCTTGACTTTCTGTGTCCTTACTCCAACCGTGGTTGGCCTGGTGATCGAACGTTCCTGTGAGTCATGCTATCAGATTTGGTACATTGTTTTTCAATTCGAATTTTATGGAGTGAACTCAATTGTAAACGCTTTTATCTATGGAATGAGACATATCAAATACAGAAAAGCTTATGGAAATATTCTTTTGAAAATACTTCGTTGTAATAAGCTCACAAACTAAGGGTTTTCATCCTCGCTATCAGAAATGTGTGCCAAGTTTTTACGGTACTTCTCTGGGCTATTTGGATTTTTGAGGAGGCGCACTAATTAGTAGTGCGTAAGAGTACATAAAGGCGCTGATGAGGTTCGGCGTAAGGATGAATTACCATAAAATTTCACTTAGTACTACCATAAAATCTAACTTGTAGGTGCCTCGAAACAGCGCCTGGTTATTTATCAAAGCAGTTCTTGAAGACAGCCGACATCAGTGGACGTACTTTGCACTATGAACTCGACATCTTTATACATCCTTCCTTGAAGAATAAGTCTGGCCAGCAGAAATTTTGTAGCAGCACCGTCACTTTAGGGAACGCCATTAAATAGGACATTAATAATTATTAATCATGCACGGACAGTTTTATACACAATTACATAAATATACTGAGGAAAATTTTAACTACTTACTATAGACTATAGTACTTTTCATGTGCATTGATGCATGCATAATTTGACTATCTAATCAATACAAGATACTGTTTAGGGGGACTAAATTTTTCGAATACTATACAGGAGTAGGCTATAACCGCATTATTTTAAAGATATTTCCAGAATTTTTCTTTCATCAATCCTGAAATTAAGACAAATAATTTTACAACAAACTGAACATTTATCACTGTTTCAATTTGGATAACTAGATCAGTATTACTAACTTATTAGTATGTGGTATATCATGTGTTAAAACTTAATTGTCTTAACATAATTTTTTAATTGCGACAAAGTGTTAGTCATTTTTAAATCTTGGTCCAGCGAGTTCGGGAGAGTGACAGCTTGAAAGGAAATTGTTTGGGAAGTATATACATGTCATTTTATTTCTGAGATTATACCGATTAACATTTTTTTCTAAATAGTGACTGTGAGGAGGAGCTAGATTATAGTATAGAATTTATACGCAAGGTAAGCTGTTGTTTTTTTACATAAAAAGGCTACGGTTCAGCAGTTCAGCCTCAGCGTAAACCGCTTCACTTTCTTGATAGGATCTAATCATATCCTCAATATTGATAAGAAGCTTCGTGTCATGCTTTCTTTGTTTGTTTTGTTTTGGATTTGGTTTTGTGGGTTGTTTTTCCACATAATTTACTAAATATAATAATTATCTTGGTTTAACTGTACATATACTATAAATATATTTATTTCTTATTATGAACTTATTGTCTTATATTAGACATCTTTCGCATAATCCTATTCCATATGCTAATGTTCTACTATAGTGGGAACCCTCTTTAATTATGTAACTTTCCAAACGTGTACATTAATTTTCAATGAAGCGTTAATTAAACTCCTACACAAATCAGGACACAACAATGTTACAATTTTTATTTCGTTTTGCATGCTGTAGAAATGCCCAGATATTTAAACCTTGCAACTCAAATTACATGCATTACGTGTGAACGATTACTTGCAGCTTTATAGGAAGGTCTAGATTGGGGTCTAGATGGGGGTCTGAAAATCAATAAACGTTAAAAAGAGTATATTTTAGAAAGAGTATTTTTTCTTCAACCTTCAAGGTAATTTTGTAGTGTTTTCACGATTGACGGTAACCGAAATTGAGCAATCACAATTATACTCACGATATACCCCATCAACACCCTCTTATATTTTGATATCTTTATCGGCTATGTACATGTCGTGAAATAGTAGTACAACGTGCCTTTGGGCTAGAAAGGTAGTTGCCTCTACAGGGTGTCTATGACGCTTATGCATAATGACGTCACAAGGCTTGATGCCCGCGAGGAATGCTGGTCTTAGTAGTCATCGCCAGGGAAAATTAAACAATTCAAAATGGCCACTGTCGAAATTTCCCCGGGGGTTTCAAGCCTTGTGACGTCATTATGCATAAGTCTATTGGACCATGTTTAATGCAATAATGGACGTTCTTATTGTCTCACTAAGACGAAGATTGACGAGTTGAGATCATTTTAGATAATTTAACATTCAACTTTAATTCGGTCTTGGGAATTGTCTATGTTTGTTTTCCATGCAATTCCCAACGGCGGAAGAATGTGATTTCGACCAGCAATCTTTATTTGACGAGTATGTGGCCATTTCTTATCCCATATAAAGAGTATGTAAAAATTGAATGGGTTAGTCACGTTTATGATGCACGACAGCCTGTTGAATTTCCATATCGTTTTTTAAACACCCTGTACAACTACTGGCTGCAAGCATCGTTCAATATAAGTCCAATATAAGTACCGAATTTTGGCATAAAAAAATGAGATAAAGTCCCTCGAAAGCAATTGCAACGTACTCGTCCGGAAAAATTTTGTACTCCGGAAAAAATATTTTGCCCCTAAAATGGTAAACTGACCGAAAATTTTTTGGCGACGGGGGGGGGAGGTTGTTCTCGGGAAAAAAATTTTTCCGGGAAAATTTTTTTAGATAGGGGCCCCTAAAAAAAAATTTTCCCCTGGCCCCCGCCAACTTCTGGGCGGCCCTGCTTAATAGGACAAGGGTGTTTAGTAGAGCTTCTTGCCTTGCTGGCAAATGATATTTTAAAAGCTCTCAGGACAGCTGATATTACAATATATGCATTGTAGAAACACACAGAACATATTCATTTGCATGTATATATATATATATATATATATATATATATATATATATATATATATATATATAATAGATAAATTTGGCATTTGATAAGCACTACACTATAAAAGTCATTCATTCATGTAAATAATTCAAAAGCTTAGTTACCTTTGTTCTACTTTATGCTTCAGAATAACTAGAACACTAGACATGATAATAAGGCATGTGAATTGGGTATAACCAAATTTGTTTATCGTCTATGGCGGGACTTGTCTGACGAACGTTGTCTTTGACATATCTTTGAATCCATTTTTTGACAAAAACAATTTCATATGAAGACATAAATTACAAACAAAAGGCAGCAACCTTAATCTCAATCACAGCTTAATATGCAAGTCCCAGCGACAAACGCTCAACACAGCGTGGTGTTCTAAAAACGTTGGGTGGGCTAACCACCCCCCTATTTCAGCGCACTGCTATGAGTGATTTCAAAATCAATAATTTTTATAATAAATTTTCTAATTGTGTCTAAAAAGCCCCCTTTTCAAGGGGGGGGGGGGGGTAACTGCCTCTAACACACTTCTTTGAGGGGATTCACTGCTCCGCCTTTTGAAAGTGTGCATTACACTGCCCTATCTATTTCTGAATCAAAACAAATTATCCAGGATGTGCAACTACTGATACATGCAGACCGAAAACAGCATGCTGCATGTATCTTGACAAATTTCGCTGTTACCAGGTTGTATACAGGGTCAGTAAAACCATTGAATTGGTAATGACCTGTTTAGTTTATGCCCTCTGTTCTCGGGCTAAATATATGAACTAAGCTAAAATGAATTTTTGTGACTGGTTTGCCTGAACAAATGTACATGTAATCAGTGTTTGAGACTCGGACCTCAGAAACAATATATCCTTTAGCTTTATTGTTACATTATAATTAAATTAACCTACCAGAAAACATGTTCATAACCGTTGGTGACGACCCCCCTTATCGTCCTTATTTTTTAAATTATTAAATTCCTCCCAGTGCTTGAAGAATATTGTGCCTATCAGCGTCCTTTTTATAATAAGTTCATTGAAGTATAATTAGTAATTGTAGAAATAACATTGTAGAACGCTGTATATTAATGTAAGTTACTAGATATATTTCTAATAGAAAGATAAGTGCTGCACTGTTCTACGCTTCTGTTGTTCAAAAGTTACAATAGCGGAATAGTCAGACACTAATATAAACAGCTCTATGTTTACTCTGGCTAAGCTTTGCCGCCAAAAATCTGTTGCGGGAAAAAAGGCAGGCCTGGGGAAACTCGCAACAAATATAACACTGACTGGAGTCGTGGGAAGATGTCGCGGGAATAAAGGTGAATCTGTCAGAGAGCATTTGATTTGGAGAAAAATTTTACTAATTCAACATTGGTTCACAACAAAGAGTTGGCAAACCAGCGATTGCATCGAACGATATTGTAATTATGTGGCTGCGAACAATTCATTAATAAATGGCCCTATTCCAGGAAATCTAAACGGTGAACATAAGAATCATTTGGAATCATACGCCCACCGACAGTAGAGGGGTTGCGCAGACGATAAACCAACCTATCAAATTTATTTTCAATATTTAAAATTGAATCCCACATTTAAGTAGGCAGGGATATGATCCCATTGACCCATGCTTTGAAACGAAATTGACGGCACTGTAATAAAATTTCTGCCCGGCCAATGATCACTCTTCAAGAAAGGCTGCTGAACGATGAAGAGTTCATAATGCAATGCCCACTGATGTCGGCTCTCCTCACGAATTAACTGCTTTGATAAATAATCAGGGCAAAATATTATAAAAGCATCACCAAACCAAATCCTCAAAAATGGGGTAGACCAGAGAGACACCGTAAAAACCTGATACTAATTTCTGAGAGCGAGGATGGAACACCCTCGGTTTGTGAATTTATTACAGCGAAGTAATTTCATTTTTTTATTAGCTACTAGATATTATATGTCTCATTTCATGAACGAGAGCGTTCACAAATGAGTTCATTTACTAAAATTCCAATGGAAAAACAATCTAGTACAACATCTGATAGCTTCACTCACAAGAATGTGCTATCACCAGGCCAGCCACGGTTGAAGTAAGAACACAGAAAGCCGACACAGGGACAACAATAGCAAATGTGTTCGCTGCTTTCAAATTAAACCAACGAGAAGACGGACGATATCAAATAATTGAATCAGTCTCTTTGGAAATGTTAACAGTTACGTTGGAGGTGTTAACAAAGTGAGTTACCGTTGTTTCAGCCAAGATATACGTTTTCGTTGTTTCCGAGCAACATTTAAAATTTGGAAATTGAGAATCATGATTAATTAAACTGCCAAAAAATAATATCATCAAATACTTCTTAGTCCCAAGCAAAATTTCTCATAATTAACCAGTAAAAAAAGACAACAGGAAGTTGGCAAAATTCCCGAAATACCAAGAAAATCTAGTCGTTTGGCAACCCTCAGCAAATACTTGAGAGGCTTTACAATATATATAAATAACGATCAACACTAATTGCGGGAAGTGTAGTTACTGAACTAATGAAACAGAGACAATCAGCTGTCGGTAGAACGACTTAATTTAATCAATTCCTAAAATAGACCCTATAAGCACAATGATCGATATTGGATAAAATGTTAAACACACGAGAAGATTTGCCCGTGCCAAGTTTCCTACCAGGTAAGTAGTAATATAGAGGCCGTTCGACCCGGATTTTTGTGGTGGAGTGTGGTGGAGTGTGGTGGAGTGTGGTGGAGTGAGGAGGAGTGTGGTGGAGTGAGGAGGAGTGAGGGTGCGTAATGACGTCACTCATTAACATACGTCATAATTATATGCAATGACGTCACGCGGGCAGGTTTAAACAAGGACATGTGAAATTTGCTGACTACGCATTTTTTAGCGTCCTTCCACGTTTATGATACAATGGAGGGGTTAATGTTGGCTTACTATGAACTTTTATACAAGTGTCTGTATAAAATCGACAAGTGTTTTGTAGCAGGCATAGTTCTGTATTTGTTCCACATCAGTCATGGCGTGTCTACACGGTAAAACCACATCTTACAATTTATTGGAAGGAATTTTTGCGAGTGCAGTCGCACAAGGGGTTGAAAGACTTTGTGTGTGTTGAATAGTTTGTGTCCCTCGCATGGCAAAATTGTTATCGAAATTAATATATAACCGTATCTTTGCTCGGAAGAGATAAATTTCCACATGTATATTGACGGATTTTTCGTATGTTCGATAGCGAGGAATCTTTTCCTTACAAAAATCAAGACATATTTTAAACTAAACAGTTCCTAATCCGAGTTGTCAACGTCGTTGTTATGGTCAATATTTACATGTTCAAGATTATTTAGCAATCCTCCTACATACATATATACTGTTAAGATGATCATAAGAAAACTTATCAAGAATAGAAGTTAGAATTAGGACAGTTGTAATATTTTTTAACACTATCGTCTGTTATAATTTGTATCAATAAACATGTTTTAAACTTTGCAAATGTTGCGTCGTTATGCGTTGCTAAGTCATTAGGAGGTGTGTAGGTAATTAAGGGGATTAAGGTAATACGAATTTGCATAACTAAGTGTATCCCGATGGATAGATAGGGATTATTTTTAACGCAGGTGTATACCTTAAAATCAGGCGCGTGGCTTTGCGGGTACATGTATATATTAAAGTACAACATATTTGTACAATGGATCTTTTCGCGCGGGCGGAAAGAGCGGGCTTTGCCGGCAAAAAATTACACAATATTTCAGTTTTTAAACACATTTACTTCTTCAAAATGTTTTACAAAATTTAGTAAGGTCTACTTCTAAGAGCGTAACGTCTAGGTGTTTTTGTTATTTTTAAAGAGTTCTCATATTCTTGTCTATCTTCTGGGGATAACTTTGCAAGTTTTTCCGGCTTCATTGGAATATATTTCGGTCTATCGCTCAATATAAAACGTTCATAATCCTCTCTTGCTTCCGGAGTCATTCGCGCTAGGTCACGTTCGGTCCAATCTGCTGGGTCGACCCAATTGTGAAAAAAATTGCGCTTGAGTTTTGGCCGTTTGTCTTCTGTTGGTGGTGGTGTAAGGAAATTAGGTTTAGGAGTAGCAGGCACTGGTGGTGCTATCTCAACAAATTCATTGGGTTGTGGTATTTCTGCAGGCACTAGTGGAGTTGTCTGAACAGGAGCTTGAGCTGGGACATCCATCTTATTTTTGAATGTGAGAAACCGATTTAGTTGATCAGAGTATAATTTGCTTTTTTCCACTGCGCTTAGCTGTGGTGCATCCATGATTTCTTTCATTCGCTGCTCGGCATCATACATGGCATTTACAAGTGGTGGTTGTCGATAAGACTGTTTTTGTATAAACTTTTCAATCTCACCGGGAAGTATGTTGGTCTTGAGTCGTTGTTGATCATCTGTTGTTGGCTTTAAATCCAACATCAAATAGCCGTGAGGTCGGCTCGTAGCATCTTCATAACTCCTCATAAATTCTTGTACTTTTCCGGGATTTATTTGCCTTGCAAGCATAGAAATTTTTTTTTTATCTCTTGGTGACTTGAACAACACGATATAATGGGCGTTTAGGCTGATATTTCTCATTTCTTTGCCTTGATGAAATATATTTTGAACAATATAGATGATAGATAAATTGCGATGATGACTTCCTTTCGTAAAAAGATCAGAAATACGTTTATCTTTGCCAGATTGAGCCATAAGGTCGTCCAATACGATCAAATTGCGTTGCGATACGTCCAAGTAATCTGCGTTGTCGATGTCTTCGGGGATGCCTTGATTAAACTCGATTCCAGGCATCGTTCTCATCATATCAAAATAGGAGGGTTGCCATTGACCATAACACCAAATGATACGTTGAGGAGCAGGACTTATAGTTTTCTGTGCATTCTCCAAGAGAGATTTTACCCACACAGTCTTACCGCTTTGGGTACAGCCAGCTACGATACATGTGAAAGGATGCTGCAAAACTGTAGATCCTGCTGAGATTTCAACTGGTTTGCTTTGAACATCTCCATGGGTATTCAAAGTATGACGCTTGAGGTTGCCGCGTGTTGAAAATACTTTGGCACATATATTGCACGGAAAGGACATGTTCACACCACGAACGTCTAGCTGGAAGTGATAATAAGTTGGCGTATTCGTTCTATATATTCATTAATGCATCTATCCAGTATTATTCTGTATCTTTATCTTCCTTATCTTTATCCTCATCTTTATCTTTATATTCTTTATCTTTATCTTCTTTATCTTTATCCTTATCTTTATCTTCCTTATCTTTATCATCTTTATCCTTATCTTTGTCTTCTTTATCTTTATTCTTATCATTATCTTCCTTATCCTTATCTTTATCCTTATCTTTATCTTCCTTATCTTTATCCTTATCTTTATCTTCTTATCTTTATCCTTATCTTTATCCTTATCTTTATCATCTTTATCCTCTTTATCCTTATCTTTATCTTCCTTATCTTTATCTTCTTTATCTTTATTCTTATCATTATCTTCCTTATCCTTATCTTTATCCTCTTATCTTTATCTTCCTTATCTTTATCTTAATCTTTATCCTTATCTTTATCCTTATCTTTATCTTCCTCATCTTTATCTTCTTATCTTATCTTTATCCTTATCTTTATCATCCTTATCTTTGTCTTCTTTATCTTTATCCTTATCCTTATCTTTATCTTCCTTATCTTTATCTTAATCTTTATCTTAATCTTTATCCTTATCTTTATCTTCCTTATCTTTATCCTTATCCTTATCTATATCCTTATCTTTATCTTCCTCATCTTTATCTTTATCTTCTTATCTTATCTTTATCCTTATCTTTATCATCCTTATTTTTATCTTCCTTATCTTTATCCTTATCTTTATCTTCCTTATCTTTATCTTAATCTTTATATTCCTTATCCTTATCTTTATCTTCCATATCTTTATCTTTATCCTCTTATCTTTATCCTTATCCTTATCTTTATCCTTATCTTTATTTTTCTTATCTTTATCCTTATCTTAATCTTTATGTTCCTTATCTTTATCTTCCATATCTTTATCTGCCTTATCTTTATGTTTATCCTCTTATCTTTATACTTATCTTTATCTTTATCCTTATCTTCCTTATCTTTATCCTTATCTCAATCTTTATGTTCCTTATCCTTATCTTTATCTTTATCCTTATCTTTATCTTCTTATCTTTATCTTCTTATCTTCCTTATCCTTATCCTTATCTTCCTTATATTTATCCTCTTATCTTTATCCTTATCTTCCTTATATTTATCCTCTTATCTTCCTTATCTGACATGCACAAGGAGCCAAGTTCGATAAGCTCAGAATCGAACTCTCGATAACTCGGAGCCGTGTATAAATTGCTTTCTCTCTTCCGATATAAGCTTCCTTATTGTTGTGTTTTACTCATTTGCTTCCAAACCGTCGAACAGAAATGATCAATCTTCTAAGGCACAAGCCATTTCTTGAATTGTTGGGCACGTCTGAGCCTGATCAACAACAAGCACTACTGGAAACAGCAACCGCCGAACAAGTACACTGCCTGTGTCTCTGTGTAGAAAACGTTATGAAAAGAAAATATTTAATGTCGAAGCATGTAATGAAGAAACTCCGACATTACAAAAATGAAATGCTTAGGTTGGTAGATAGAGGAAAATGTGGAAGAAGAAAAAAACGGATACTCATTCAGCATGGTGAAGGTTTCCTTGGACTATTACTAAGTCCTATTTTGGAAAGCCTGGCTGAACTTGTATAAAAGCCCTGTGACTACAAATTATACATCATTTCAACAATGAACATCGAGAGTAAAACATCTCCGCGACATTGGCGCATTGAAGATATACTTTTGTATCTGAACAATAATGTCAAAAGAACTACAGCAGAAAAAATGCTACATTCTATTCTTATATCAAGTGATATTTTAACTTGGAATCCTCAGGGTGAGATTGTTTATCATGGAAGAGACATTCCTGGTACTAACATCGAGAACTTTTTACAATACCCACTTTTACCATACAACTCTCACATTCCTGAACCACGAGGGCTCGACCTGTTTACAAAAGGTCTAGTAGAAGCAGGGGTTAATAAAGATTTAATTAAAAATGAGTATTTATTGTCAAAAATGGCAAAGGAGGAACATGAAATGCCACAATCTGAGAGTGATGTTGAAAGCGAATCTGGTGAAGAGAACAGGGAATCTGACAAAGGTGATAATGAAAGCGAATATGATGATAATGAGGATGATGATAATGAGGATGATGGTGAGCCCGAGAAACTAGCTTGTAACCATTGTGGAGAAGAGACTGGTCACATTGTATACTTAATGAAGTGCCCAAGATGTTCGTGGAAAGATTTCTACTGGGGCAAAGACGCTCAATGTATGATATGTGATGAACAGTCACCTCTACTGTTTTCACATGTCATTGGTTTCTGCGAGCTATGTTCGTATGGTACGTCTAACACCAAGACGGGTGGATTGGAGTTCACACCAAAAATGGACAAATAAAAGACCCAGCAGATTGGACCGAACGTGACCTAGCGCGAATGACTCCGGAAGCAAGAGAGGATTATGAACGTTTTATATTGAGCGATAGACCGAAGTATATTCCAATGAAGCCGGAAAAACTTGCAAAGTTATCCCCAGAAGATAGACAAGAATATGAGAACTCTTTAAAAATAACAAAAACACCTAGACGTTACGCTCTTAGAAGTAGACCGTACTAAATTTTGTATAACGTTTTGAAGAAATAAATGTGTTTAAAAACTGAAATATTGTGTAATTTCTTGCCGGCAAAGCCCGCTCTTTCCGCCCGCGCGAAAAGATCCGTGTACAAATATGTTGTACTTTAATATATGCATGTACCCGCAAAGCCACGCGCCTGATTTTAAGGTATACACCTGCGTTAAAAAATAATCCCTATCTATCCATCGGGATACACTTAGTTATGCAAATTCGTATTACCTTAATCCCCTTAATTACCTACACGCCTCCTAATGACTTAGCAACGCATAACAACGCAACATTTGCAAAGTTTAAAACATGTTTATTGATACAAATTATAACAGACGATAGTGTCAAAAAATATTACAACTGTTCCAATTCTAACTTCTACTCTTGATAAGCTTTCTTATGATCATCTTAACAGTATATATGTATGTAGGAGGATTGCTAAATAATCTTGAACATGTAAATATTGACCATAACAACGACGTTGACAACTCGGGATTAGGAACTGTTTAGTTTAAAATATGTCTTGATTTTTGTAAGGAAAAGATTCCTCGCTATGGAACATACGAAAAATCCGTCAATATACATGTGGAAATTTATCTCTTCCGAGCAAAGATACGGCTATATATTAATTTCGATAACAATTTTGCCATGCGAGGGACACAAACTATTCAACACACAAAGTCTTTCAACCCCTTGTGCGACTGCACTCGCAAAAATTCCTTCCAATAAATTGTAAGATGTGGTTTTACCGTGTAGACACGCCATGACTGATGTGGAACAAATACAGAACTATGCCTGCTACAAAACACTTGTAGATTTTATACAGACACTTGCATAAAAGTTCATAGTAAGCCAACATTAATCTCTCCATTGTATCATACACGTGGAGAGACGCTAAAAAATGCCTAGTCAGCAAGTTTTGCCCGATCTTGTTTAAACCTGCCCGCGTGACGTCATTGCATATAATTATGACGTATGTTAATGATGATGCGCCACCACAATCTATGCTAATGATGATGCGCCGCCCCCGCGCCACCACACGCCACCACACGCCACCACAAAAATCCGGGTCGAACGGTACCTATATTACTACTA
>CACRXK020000576.1:0-75700 GCA_902702795.2 Paramuricea clavata
GTATTGTATTGTATTGTATTGTATTGTATTGTATTGTATTGTATTGTATTGTATTGTATTGTATTGTATTGTATTGTATTGTATTGTATTGTATTTAATTATATTTATACACGGTAACCTATCAATTGATATTGATTTTCATAGGGCCGTGTATTATTTACAAGTAAGAGAATAGAATTATAATATTCAGTTACAATTAATCGTTTTGATGCTGATTAGGTTCAATCTGAGCTTATCTTGATTGTCAATTCTGTTTTTGAATAGATGGAGGGTTAGTGTCGTACCTTACTATATGTGACTACTCACCCTCCAGCTATTCAAAAACAACATTAACACTCAAGAAAAGCTCAGATTGAACCTCCACTAGCCTCATTGAGTGTGAGTGAGCTTTTAGCATACGGGCGTTAGTCCCCATATAACTAAAACTTCTCTTCATAGAGTTCGTATTTGGTTTTGACAATCTTAGAATTTGCCATTACTTAAATTATAATTAAAATTGATGCGCTTTTCAAAAAGGCTACCTATTATCTTCGGATCATCATTATCATTCATAACATTACTCGTACATTTTTTCATGAGATTTTGTCACCTTTCATCCAGTGTTTTGGAGCCTAACTAGTAACTTAAGTGTATTAAATATTTGTTTTGAATGAATGAATGAATGAATGAATGAATGAATGAATGAATGAATGAATGAATGAATGAATGAATGAATGAATGAATGATCAGATAAAAATTCCTTTTTGTAACAAACCTGAACCTTTTTGTAACATGAAATGTTACAAAAAGGACTCTAAAACTCCTTTTTGTAACATGCAGTACTTTTGGTAACATAGAGTTTTACTTTTTGTAACATGGAGTGTTCCTTTTGGTAACATCTTGTCCTTTTTGTAACATTGAGCGTTCCTTTTGGTAACATTTCGTCCTTTTAGTAACATGGAGCGTTCCTTTTGGTAACATTATGTCCCTTTTGTAACATTGGTTGTTCTTGTTTATAACATTGTGTCCTGTCTGTTTGTTTGTTTGTTTGTTTGTTTGTTTGTTTGTTTGTTTGTTTGTTTGTTTGTTTGTTTGTTTGTTTGTTTGTTTGTTTGTTTGTTTGTTTGTTTGTTTGTTTGTTTGTTTGTTTGTTTGTTTGTTTGTTTGTTTGTTTGTTTGTTTGTTTGTTTGTTTGTTTGTTTGTTTGTTTGTTTGTTTGTTTGTTTGTTTGTTTGTTTGTTTGTTTCTTTGTTTGTTTGTTTGTTTGTTTGTTTGTTTGTTTGTTTGTTTGTTTGTTTGTTTGTTTGTTTGTTTGTTTGTTTGTTTGTTTGTTTGTTTGTTTGTTTGTTTGTTTGTTTGTTTGTTTGTTTGTTTGTTTGTTTGTTTGTTTGTTTGTTTGTTTTTTGTTTGTTTGTTTGTTTGTTTGTTTGTTTGTTTGTTTGTTTGTTTCTTTGTTTGTTTGTTTGTTTGTTTGTTTGTTTGTTTGTTTGTTTGTTTGTTTGTTTGTTTGTTTGTTTGTTTGTTTGTTTGTTTGTTTGTTTGTTTGTTTGTTTGTTTGTTTGTTTGTTTGTTGGTCTGTAATCAGAATATCTCAAAAAGCAGTGAACAGATTTTCACAAAAATTTGTTGAAGGAATACACATGTTCGAGTACCCTGGATTCCAGAGCCTTCGACAGTAAATAACTGATAAATTGAAATGTCGCGAAGGCTCTGGTTCAACGAGGCGATTCTTTGATTAAACCGCGCCAATCACAAAACAGAATTAGTGGTTTTACTGTACTGAAACCACTAATTCAGTTTTGTGATTGGCGCGGTTTAATCAAAGAATCGCCCCGTTGAACCAGAGCCTTCGCGACATTTCAATTTATTATTTACTGTCGAAAGCTCTGGAATCCAGGGTAATGTTCGAGGGACCAACTGGTTAAATTTTGTTCAATTTGGATGAAGGATGGATAAGCATTTACAAAAATTTCCCTTGCTGTCCAAGCCGAAACTAGATGAACATAAATTGTATTTTAAGAAAATACAAAATATAAATTGTATAATTTATGCATGATATATGCTTAATTCCTGGTGCATTTTTCGAGTTCCCTCTAGTTTGTAATGTTTATAGGACTTACGGAGATTAGTCAGTTGTGTAAAAGAGCGAGGGGGACACTGGGTGGGTGAGGGGTTAGCTGAGCCCCCTTCCGCAAGGTATGGGGGCGGGGCGAGCCCCCTACAATATTTTACAAGAGTGCTTACTTACACACCATCAAAAGCAATAATAGTGATTAATTAGGCAACGTAATTTAGTAGACACTGACTCCAAAACTAAAAGCTGGCCCTATATATTGCCAATTTTCCCCGATAGGTTTCATTCACCAAGCATCAGTTACGTTTATTCCAATAAAGATGAGGTATTGTTCATGTGTTGGGGGGGATGAGGTATTGTTCATGTCTTGGAAACATGCTTGTCCAGAGAGCCCATACTCAGTTTATGAATTTACAGTAGTTCTACGGCAGTGGATCTAACTACGACGGTATCACACAGGACAACTTTTAAAGTGCATATGACATAAAACTGTTTATGATTGCGTTTATATATTTTATTTTCCATGTTTCGTTGTTATTTTACTAGTTTCCAATTATTAACAATGGAGCGCCCAGTTCTACCTCATCGTTTGTATTTCGCAAAATCACTTGGACCAAGTAGCACGTATTTATTTCTCCTTCAGTGGTAATCATATATTCCTTATACTAAATAATATTTCGTTTGATAACAACAGAAATGTAAAACCTTCTTTAATATTTCATTACACGTAAATGACGTCAATATGACATCACGTTGGTTGAAAATATCTCAACAACCAAACATGGAAATGAATGAAATGAAAATCTACAAAAGACGTTACAATAAAGTTCTAAGAGTCCTTCATCTAAGACAATAAACAGTGTTGTATCATATTGACTTTAAAAATCCGGATTACGTAGGCGAAATGATTTCCGTTGCAAAGTTTCGTTGAACGCTAGCGTCACTTTTAAATGCAGTGCTAAATTGTATTTTTGTGATTCAAACATTTAAATAATGAAAACCGTTAAGGTTATGTTATGTATACCCACACTGTTTTCGATAAACTTTGACCAATAGCTCGTCAGGTTGCAAGCAATCCCTTGTGGCTAAAGAACGCTGTTGCATGCATGGTAGGCAATTAGCTACATTGAGAATATTGCCATGTAGGCAATAGTTCCAATGTAATGTTCTTTTCTGTCCCCATGAAATCTACGCCAACTGCGTAGTTGAATTTTAATGTGGATGCACAATTGCATGCATTACGCATTATGGTTCCTCTACTAAGAAACAATGAATACAACACACTCCGTTTGCAAATGTTAATAAATTGATGTATTTTTATACATACGAACGTTAAGAAGCAGAACAGCATTTTAATCGTGAAAATAATAATGTTTAACACTTAACATAATGCTCACAATATTAACAAATATAGTACCTTATTAAAAATAGATACACAAACACGTAAAGTATTTTTTATCAATACCCCCATTTAATAAAGTCCTCTATAACGAAAGTATACTGTTTCGACCAACTTTGAGTAAAACATCCATCTTGACACTCAATATTTGAGAAAAGGGGAGAAATACAGTGAAACCTTTAATTACTTACAAACTCAACTTTAGTCTGTATAAAGTTAACTGATGAGGAATTAATATTGAAAATGAGAAAAAAGTTGGATGTAGTTTTCATTTGTCCTTCTCAAATATTAGATCTAAAGATGAGTTGTTTGTAAAGTTATTTGTTTGGTTCAGTTACGGATTAGTGGTTATACCAAATAGTTTAGGTCAGGTTATACGACCTCTACTCCCAGTGGTACACGTTTATCAAATATATACATGCAAACGTAAAGTACATAGCTTTATAAACCATAGCAATGTCTGCGCAACAATTAACTATATAACTTGAAATGATAAACTGCGAATTATCTTTCGTATTCTTGATAGCGGAAAACGTTTTATGAAACCGTTTATAGTTTTATCCCATATTAATAAATTTTCTCTTGTTTTGAACGTGCATGTTCTTATCTGTAATAACTATACAATCAGGTTACTATGTTCACTGAAGCAGAACACTTGGTTCTTATTAGCACGGTAGGTTATTATTACAAAAATAATAACCTGATTGTCTAACTGAAAATTTATTAAATCAGATAAAATGCATGAGCTTTTCGCCATTATTAAAAATAATAACCTCGTACCGAAAAGCCGATGCATTATCCTATTATATACTGAGCGGCATTTATTGCCGCGCGGCAATCTTTCTTTCGGTTCGCACCTTGTCTGCAAGTTGTAAAGGTGTACATTTTTTTAAAATATGTTTCAATTCTTTATGTTTTTCAATTTGAGAAGTGACGAAATCCCTTTTGATAGGTCTTTTGTTGGCAATCAATTCCTTGAAAAGTTCTTGGAATAAAGCAATTTCTTTTGCAGTTAAAATCGTACTTTTTCGCGTTGTTGTGGTTGTCGTAGATTCAGATGCTGATAGTTGAATACTTGGTGTGTACTCCATATCATCATTTTGTTGTTTTCTTCCACTCCTTGTCTTATCGACTGATAAACCAAGCCTTTCGCAACGTTGATCCGAAGTCTCCAATTCTTTTGGCAAAACAGCAGTGTCCTCTTTAGTCTTGAAAAAGGACCGGACCTTGTTACGAATAACCATTAAAGGCATATCGGAGAGCAGTGGATCTTTCTGTGAAATTTCTTTCACCTCGTGTATGGAAATCGAACAGTTTTCAATTTGTTTGGAAAATAGCTTTTTCAAAACTTGCTCCTCCTCATCACTCCACTTATGCCTGGATGATTGCTGCGAAGTATGCATGATTTGAGTCACTTGTCTTGATGCGTTTATGGCAGATTTCGCTTGTCTTCTAAGCAAGTAGTACTGGTCTGCTGTCGTCTTGTGGTGCTTCATAAGTGTAGCCAAGTCCTCGCGAATCTCGTCATTATACTCCTCAACAGCTGACACTACAGCTTTTCTAAATGCTGTCGCGCCGCCTGACGCTGCCTCTCTTCCGAATGTTTTTCCCCAACAGGAGTCGATTTGTCTACCAATGTGTGACGAAGTCATGCCTTTCTGACTCCATGTCAAGAAGACTGGGGATGCATTAGTCGTATCTACATCACCTAGCGCGTTACGACATTTGGAAATAAAAATTTCCGTCCATTTGAAAAGTGACAGCGAGAAAACGATGTGAGCAGGACCGTGCGTGGCGAACGTTTTATGTTTTTTCACGTTCACCAAATACTCCGAATCGTGGCGTTTGGCTGCTCTGAATTCTTCTAGAGTCATATTAGCTAAGGCGCCAGCCCTACTACCGTTGTTTATACACAGAATAGTTAGCAAGTAGTCCCGAACTGTTGTGTACTGTGTATGACTTAGCATGACATGTTCTGGAGATTCTTCAAATTCGCCGAGTATTTTGACCGCTTCTCTTGCCACATCAGAAGTGTCGAACTGCTTGACCTGTTCGGGTGTTCGTAAGTTAGAGATGTCTTCCATTCTTTTATCCCAAAAGCGAGTTTTCACCTGTTTTGCACACGACTTATTCCACATTTTCATTTGCTCACACAGGGTTTCGAAGATACCTGACGTACGGTCGATTCCCGGAATGTCAACCGGTTCACACTTTAGAAATGCGTAAAATCGATGCAGTGCGCCCAAATATGACTTCACTGTCCCAGGCTGGCGTGACTTCTCAAAAACTACTAACCACTTGTCGCGAAGAACACCTTTATCAAATAATTTGATTAACTTTCGATTTTCGGGATCGATGTAAGTTATAACGACTTGTATTTGCCTAGAGCACTGCTGAGCACAACGACTGTCCTTTCTCCCGCCATCTGGCCCTTGAAGCCATGACTCAAAGTCTTTAAAAATGGATTCAGATACATCATCCATGTTGGTTGAAACAGGATCATCATTAGGAAATAACTCTTCTTCACTTCCACCATTGAAATCACCGTTGCCCTTTGGAGGGTCCTTGTAAACAGGACTCTCGTTCAACTCCGATGATGATGATGCGCGACCCTGGTCCTGTATTGCAGTTCCCGTAATTGTAAAATCTTCATCGTCGTCATCGTCTGGATAGTCTTCGTCATCGTCCCCTTCGTCTTCTCTATCATTTCGAAATATGGAAGGATGTTCTTTACAATTTCCTGTCTTGCAACAGACTTTATATTTCTTCGCACTACTGCCGTCATCATTATCTTCCTCATCGTCCCATTCGTCTTCTGAATCATTTCGAAATATGGAAGGATGTTCTTTAACATTTGCCTTCTTACCACATTCTTTCTTCTTAATTGCAGGAGTGGGGGTGCCAAATACCTCCTCGTCACTTGAATAAACCTGATTATACAACCTCTCTTCCCGTTCGTTTTCCTGCTCTTTTTTAAGTTCCTTTCTCCACATTCTATATTCGTATGAAGAATCGGAGTCCTCAGACAGAGAATTGTCTGAAGAGATGACAATGGGGTCGTATTCGATTGCCTTTTCTAGGAGTCTTTTATATTCTTTGCTCCCACGAGTAGCTTTGTGTACATCGGTCAAGTGGTTATGGATCTTTATCACAACAGATTTACATTCATCGACAGAGCACATGTATTTCTTTTGTGTCTTATTATTTTCACGTTTCGATCGATTTTTCCGTAAACCAAATGTGCTTACCACGTTCAGCGCATCGTCCCTATTCCAGCCATGAGATAATCTCATATGTCGCGGAAGATGATAGACTTTGGATTTGCACGACGGAAATGGACATTTGTGCTTTACCCGAACGTATTTAGATCCAACTGTTGCTTGCTTTTTTACGCATTTTTTTCCTTGCTCACCAGACAGAGTTCCATTATTGTTCGAAACAGAGCTCTTACATGTAATTGCCTTCACGGCATCTTTACTCAATTGGATTCCTTCCATCATTGTTTCTTCATCATCTGCATCTTCTTTGTCATGGCCTTCTTCTACGATCGTTCTTTCCTCTACTGCAACTTCTTCGCGTTGGCCTTCATCCATCGTTCCTACAATAAACAAAATACCAATTTATTCAATATAAAACACACAAAGAACAGATAATATGCGACTAATAGACAGCGGATTTCATATGATATACAATTATAGATTAATATCAGTCTAATAATATAAGTGAATAACAACCAAAGTACACAAAATTCTGTGTAGTACACTTATCTAGCTTAACTAGAACTGAAATTACATTCAGAAAACCGTCTAAAATCCCATTAAAATGTTTAAGACCAGTAAACAATAAGACGTCACCCTAAACCACCCTGTAATTCAAGAACCACAGAACCCAATTACACCAAACTCTGGAAACAATTAAGCAATACATAGCAAAAGGGTGAGTCATGATCAAGTAAAACGAATACATTCTTTACACTAGTTAGACTTTGGCGCCTGTTTAAACAAGTTACTTTACAGTTTAAATACTATCAATTTGGGTTTTTCTCTGAAAAACAACACAAAGCCCCCTTAACTTAGCAATGCATGGTTGTACACATGTTAAACTCTACCAGCAGAGAGAATGAACATAGAGAAGTCGTTTTCTGTATGTTTCACTGATGTAGCATAAATAGAAGTAAAATTACATTCTGAAAACCGGTTAAAATCCCATAAAAATGTTTAAGACCAGTAAGCAATAAGACGTCACCCTAAACCACCCGGTAATCAATGAACCACTAACTCCAATTACACCAAACTCTGGAAACATATAAGGCATACATAGCAAAGGGTGCATCATGTTAAACGAATACACTTTTTGCAGAATTTAGACTTTGGCGCCAGTTTAATATACAAGCTACTTTACAGTTTAAATATCCTATCGATTTGGGGTTTTTCTCTGAAAAACAACACAAAACCCCCTTAACTTAGCAATACATAGTGGTACACATGTTGAACTCTACCAGCAGAGAGAGCCAACATAGACAAGTCGTTTGCTGTATGTTGTACTGCTGTAGCTTAAATAGAACTAAAATTACATTCTGAAAACCGGTTAAAATCCCATAAAAAGTTTAAGACATGTAAACAATAAGACGTCACCCTAAACCACCCTGTAATTCATGAACCGTTGACCCCAATCACTCCAAACTCTGGAAACGTTGAAGGCATATATAGCAAATAGTGCGTCATGTTAAACTGATAGATTCTTTACAGTATTTAGGCTTTGGCGCCTGTTTAAACAAGCTACCTTACAGTATAAATACTATTTTTGGGGGGTTTTTCTCTGAAAAACAACACAAAGCCCTTTAACTTAGCAATGTATGGTAGTACACATGTTGAACTCCACCAGCGAAGAGAGTGAACTTACACAAGTCGTTTGCTTTATGTTGTACTGCTGTAGCTTGAATAGAACTAAAATTTTATTCTGAAAACAGGTTAAAATCCCATAAAAATGTTTAAGACCAGTAAACAATAAGACGTCACCTTAAACTACCCTGTTATTCATGAACCACTGACCCCAATTACACCAAACTCTGCAAATATTTAAGGCATACATAGAAAATGGTGTGTCCAGTTAAACTAATAGATGCTTTATAGTATTTAGGCTTTGGCGCCTGTTTAAACAAGCAGCCTTACAGTATAAATACTATCAATTTGGGGGTTTTGTCTGAAAAACAACACAAAGCCCCCTTAACTTAGCAATGCATGGCGGTACACATGTTAAACTCTACCAGCAGAGAGAGCGAATATATGCAAGTCGTATGCTGTATGTTGCACTGCGGTAGCTTAAATTAAACTAAAATTACATTCTGAAAACCGATTAAAATCCCATAAAAATGTTTAAGACCCGTGAACAATAAGACGTCAACCTAAACCGCCCTGTAATTCATGAACCACCGACGCCAATTACACCAAACTCTGGAAACTTTGAAGGATACATAGCAAATGGTGTGTCAAGTTAAATTAATACACTTTTTACAGAATTTAGGCTTTGGCGCCTGTTTAAACAAGCTACCTTACAGTATAAATACTATCAATTTGGGGGTTAATTTTGTCTGAAAAACAACACGAAGCCCCCTTAACTTAGCAATGCATGGTGGTACACATGTTAAACTCTACCAGCAGAGAGACAGAACATAGACAAGTCGTTTGCTGTTTCTTGTACTGCTGGAGCTTAAATAGAACTAAAATTTTATTTTGAAAACCGATTAAAATCCCATAAAAATGTTTAAGACCTGTAAACAATAAGACGGCACCTTAAACCACCCGGTAATTAACGAACCACTAACTCCAATTACACCAAACTCTGGAAACATTTAAGGCATACATAGCAAAGGGTGCATCATGTTAAACGAATACACTTTTTGCAGAATTTAGACTTTGGCGCCAGTTTAATATGGAAGCTACTTTACAGTTTAAATATCCTATTGATTTGGGTTTTTTCTCTGAAAAACAACACAAAGCCCCCTTAACTTAGCAATACATGGTGGTACACATGTGGAACTCTACCAGCAGACAGAGCCAACATACACAAGTCGTTTGCTGTATGTTGTACTGCTGTAGCTTAAATAGAACCAAAATTACATTCTGAAAACCGGTCAAAATCCCATAAAAAGTTTAAGACCTGTAAACAATAAGACGTCACCCTAAACCACCCTGTAATTCATGAACCGTTGACCCCAATCACTCCAAACTCTGGAAACGTTGAAGGCATATATAGCAAATAGTGCGTCATGTTAAACTAATAGATTCTTTACAGTATTTAGGCTTTGGCGCCTGTTTAAACAAGCTGCCTTACAGTATAAATACTATCAATTTGGAGGTTTTCTCTTAAAAACAACACAAAGCCCACTTAACTTAGCATTGCATGGTGGTACACATGTCAAGCTCTACCAGCAGAGAGAGCGAGTATATACAAGTCGTTTCCTGTATGTTTCACTGATGTAGCGTAAATAGAACTAAAATTACATTCTGAAAACCGATTAAAATCCCATAAAAATGTTTAAGACCTGTGAACAATAAGACGTCACCCTAAACCACCCGGTAATGAATGAACCACTAAGTCCAATTACACCAAACTCTGAAAACAGTTAAGGCATACAAAGCAAAGGCTGCGTCATGTTAAACGAATACACTTTTTGCAGAATTTAGGCTTTCGCGCCTGTTTAATAAATAAGCTATCTGAAAACCGGTTAAAATCTATGGGATGTTTACAGTTTAAATACTATCAATTTGGTGTTTTTCTCTGAAAAACAACACAAAGCCCCCTTAACTTAGCAATGTATGGTAGTACACATGTTGAACTCCCACCAGCGAAGCGAGCGAACTTACATAGACAAGTCGTTTGCTCTATGTTGTATACTGGTGTAGCTTAAATAGAAGTAAAATAACATTCTGAAAACCGGTTAAAATCTATGGGATTTTACAGTTTAAATACTATCAATTTGGTGTTTTTCTCTGAAAAACAACACAAAGCCCCCTTAACTTAGCAATGTATGGTAGTACACATGTTGAACTCCACCAGGGAAGCGAGCGAACTTACACAAGTCGTTTGCTTTATGTTGTACTGCTGTAGCTTGAATAGAACTAAAATTTTATTCTGAAAACAGGTTAAAATCCCATAAAAATGTGTGAGACCAGTAAACAATAAGACGTCACCCTAAACCACCCGGTAATCAATGAACCACTAAGTCCAATTACACCAAACTCTGGAAACATTTAAGGCATACATAGCAAAGGGTGCGTCATGTTAAACGAATACACTTTTTGCAGAATTTAGGCTTTGGCGCCTGTTTAGTAAACAAGCTACTTTACAGTTTAAATACTATCAATTTGGGTTTTTCTCTGAAAAACAACACAAAGCCCCCTTAACTTAGCAATGTATGGTGGTACACATGTTGAACTCTACCAGCAGAGAGAGCGAACTTAGACAAGTCGTTTGCTTTATGTTGTACTGCTGTAGCTTGAATATAACTAAAATTTTATTCTGAAAACAGGTTAAAATCCCATAAAAATGTTTAAGACCAGTAAACAATAAGACGTCACCTTAAACTACCCTGTTATTCATGAACCACTGACCCCAATTACACCAAACTCTGCAAATATTTAAGGCATACATAGAAAATGGTGTGTCCAGTTAAACTAATAGATGCTTTATAGTATTTAGGCTTTGGCGCCTGTTTAAACAAGCAGCCTTACAGTATAAATACTATCAATTTGGGGGTTTTGTCTGAAAAACAACACAAAGCCCCCTTAACTTAGCAATGCATGGTGGTACACATGTTAAACTCTACCAGCAGAGAGAGCGAATATATGCAAGTCGTATGCTGTATGTTGCACTGCGGTAGCTTAAATTAAACTAAAATTACATTCTGAAAACCGATTAAAATCCCATAAAAATGTTTAAGACCCGTGAACAATAAGACGTCACCCTGAACCGCCCTGTAATTCATGAGCCACTGACGCCAATTACACCAAACTCTGGAAACTTTGAAGGCATACATAGCAAATGGTGTGTCAAGTTAAATTAATACACTTTTTACAGAATTTAGGCTTTGGCGCCTGTTTAAACAAGCTACCTTACAGTATAAATACTATCAATTTTTTTCTCTGAAAAACTTCACAAAGCCCCCTTAACTTAGCAATGCATGGTAGTACACATGTTAAACTCTACCAGTAGAGAGAGCGAACATAGGCAAGTCGTTTGCTGTATATGGCACTGCTGTAGCTTAAATAGATCTAAAATTACATTGTGAAAACCGGTTAAAATCCCATAAAAATGTGTGAGACCAGTAAACAATAAACGTCACCCTAAACCACCCTGTAATTCATGAACCACTAACCCCAATTACACCAAACTCTGGAAACGCTTAGGCCACTACAAGTTAATCTTTAGTTTCTGGTCCGGCCTTACCTTCGTTTACGACGCGGGCGGACGGGTGGTTAGGACTATAGGGAATAATTACTATTCTGGCTTTGCCCACATTTCTGTTGTCTTTCGTGTCCCTTTTCATGCGAATTGTATCAAAATGTTATGAAATTTTAGATAAATTGCATTTATATTATTTATAAATCGACATGTATGACAGATTACAAAGGATTTTACATATCAAAATGACCTTTTAATAGTCTAGTTTTTTTTTACCTCGTAATCTTGATAAGGCAGCGGTTTTTACCATTCAATACTACATTTTGCTAGGTCTTTTTAGTGGAGATTGAATATTTATCGTTCTATAAGTTAAACCCTTCGCGGAAATTTTCAAGAACTAGAAATTAATTGTAAATAACAAAATAGTCCTGAAATAATACTTTACGAACAAAGGACGCGGGCGGCGGACTAGAAACTAAAGATTAACTTGTAGTGGCCTTAAAGCGTACATAGCAAATGGTGCGTCAAGTTAAACTAATATACTTTTTGCAGTATTTATGCTTTGGCGCCTGTTTAAACAAGCTACCTTACAGTATAAATACTACTATCAATTTGGTTTTTTTTCTGTGAAAAACAACTCAACGCCCCCTTAACTTAGCAATGCATAGTGGTACACATGTTAAACTCTACCTGAAGATAGAGCGAACATATACAATCGTTTGCTGTATGTTATACTGCTGTAGTTTAACTAGAACTGAAATTACATTCAGAAAACCGGTTAAAATCCCATAAAAATATTTAAGACCAGTAAACAATAAGACGTCACCCTAAACCACCCTGTAATTCATGAAGCACTAACTCCAATTACACCAAACTCTGGAAACATTTAAGGCATACATAGCCAAGGGTGTGTCGTGTTAAACAAATACATTCTTTACAGTATTTAGGTTTTGGTGCCTGTTTAAATTAAACAAGCTACTTTACAGTATAAATACTGTTTTTTTTCTGTGAAAAATAACACAAAGCCCCCTTAATTTAACTTAGCATTGCTTGGTGGTACACATGTTAACCTCTTCCAACAGAGAGAGCGTTTGCTGTCGTTTGCTGTATGATGCATCGCCATGTCTTCCACAGGTAAGTTGGCTTTATGATGTTCATCAGAATAAATAAAAACTGTGTTTTTACTATATATGATACTATGTTTCAACAGGCGTTAATGGCCAAGTATAGCCTGAAAAATACCGTACATTAATTACAGGAACCATGCAGCATGTCTGCTTTTAGGTTTCCCAAAGGTTTGGTGCTATCTGGCGAAGACTTTCAAGAAATAGAGGGGGTTCTTTTGCTTAATTCCTATGGTACAGTTGTTTAAGCATTTTCAGTCATCATTAGCAGGTTTTCTGACTCTAACCTTTATGCTGCTTAAGCTATGCACTTGTTCTCACAGAAAAATACTTGCACGAGTGCACTGTGTCTATTGATGTAGTTTTATGTACGTATATTGCCAAGTCTTCCACAATTAGGGTGACTTTATATTGTTTATTAGAGTAAATACTAAGTTTTTACTATTGGATACCATGGATAAACAGGCGTTAATGGCCAAATAATCCGACAGATACCTTACTTTGATTATTTGATTATAAGTGCTATCAGATATGTCTGCTTTTAGTTTTCCCAAAGTTTAGTTTAATTGGGTGTAGTATTTCATGAAATAGGGGAAGTTCTTCTGCTTTGTTCGTATGGTACAGTTGTTTTAGTCATTTTTAGTCATATTAACTGTTTTTATTACCCTAAATTTTCAGTATTCTAAGTACAGTTGTTTTATTCATTTTTAGTTATGTTGACAGGTTTTATGACCCTAACTTTTGCTCTGCTTAAGCTATGCACTCGATATCACAGGAAAATAGTTGCACGAGTGCACTGTGTCTGCTGATTTAATTCCATGTCCGTATCTGCTTAAGCTATGCACTTGTTCTCACAGGAAAATAGTTGCACGAGTGCACTGTGTCTGATGATGTAGTTTCATGTGCACATCGCCATGTCTTCCACAGTTAAATTGATTTTATATTGTTACTTAATCAGAGTAAAAACTAAATTTTTACTATAGGATGCAGTAGACTCGTGCAACTATTTTGCTGTAAGAGCAGTTATATAGCTAAAGTAGAACAAAGTTAGGGTCTGAAAATCTGTTAATATGACTGAAAACGCCTAGAACAATATATACAATCACACATGACAGCCACAATCTTTCACGTTATGACAAATATCTTCTAACGTTGTGAATAACGTTGCAACTAAATATTGTCACAACTAAATTAATGCTATAAACATTGCCATTGGAGCACAATTGACCCATTACACGTAAACGTACGATAATACGCCCTGAAACGTCCGGAGTTTTTTATTTTACTCCAAGGCCTAGCGCTAGACGATTTTATGTGTTTCAGATGTTAACGGGTTAACTTGACCATCTGCAAACCCTACTCCAACATTAGTTATCACATTAATTAAACGGGAATGCGTCGTGACTTTTTAGTGTCTTTAGTAGTATTTTTATACTCTAATGTTAATGACTGACTATTTTACTCTGAACACCAGGGGCCGGTTGTTCAACGGTGGGTTAGGGACCATTAATTATTTATGACTGGGAGTGGGCTGGCCAAACAAGGAGGTGGGTCATGAGGTATTTTTGACCGAAAAAGGGGGGGGCACCTAAAAAATATTGGTTCAGAAGGGGGGTCCAGTTATTTATTATAGTGGTATTATAGTGGAGAGAAATTTGACCTGTAACGATTATTGCTACCACAGGGAGCGAGCAAGGCAGCAAATTTAATTCATGTATAGCTAGCAAAATTCTCAATTTTAATCAACAGATAGACCCAAAAAGCAATGCACAAATACCCACAATGCAATGCGCGCACCTAATATGTAAAATAATCGAACATCTACCTTATAACTTTTGTCATGAACTTGCCATAAATTTTTGTCATATTTCAATTATGTACATTTTAATAAAAAAGGCAGTCACTATAATTAACGAGTAAGCGATGTAGCAACATTACGTCCAGGGAAAGTTTGGCATATACTATATACACTAGTTTATACTAGGTATTTTATACATGGTTTAATTTAGTAAGGCATTTGTCGGTTAACCGTGTCAAGTCCGAGTCAAATCCGAGCCCGAGTCAAATCCGAGCCCGAGTCACTAGCTGTTTAACAGTCTTTGTAGTTCATTGACGTCAAGTACCCTAACCTCCTAACCGATTTTACTTGTCAACGGGGAAGCTCTGTTAGGCATGTCCCGATTGTGCTCGGCAACTTTTGGGCAACCTTTTTTGCGTTTGGAGCAACTTTTTTTGGCTCGAGCAATTGCAACTTCAAGCAACTTTTTCCTTTTTGAGCAACTTTTTACTACACTCTTAGTAGCGAAAAATAGTATGACCCCCAGCTATAGCCTCTTCGGCGTTCTGCAGCTTAATGGTTAACCAAAAAATCGGACAATGTCTCTAGTTAACCCATTGCGACCCAGTGCACCCTATTTATTTTTTTACTTGTTTATTAACGCCAGACGATTTTACTCGTCAATTGGAAAGTTCTGCACTAGCTTAATGGGTTAAATAGGCATGCATATTAATTGTTGAAAGCACAAGTGCATGAAAGATCTGATGCCTTTTACAACAACTTTAATTAAATAGCTCATTTCTACACAGTACTGTACATGTATTATATTGTCGTTGGGGGGGTACTATTTTTTAGAATTCGTGTGAAGGGGGTCATTCAATTTTTTTTGTGATGCAGAGGGTGGGTCAGGACATTTTGTTTAGTTGTTAATTGAATTTTGCCAGCCCACCCCCGGTCATAAATAATGAATGGTCCCTTAGCGCTAACCCTGGGTTAAAATTTAACCTGCTGTTTTAGTTTATATATTTCTGCACGTCTGTTTATTGCAAAACTTCAGAGAAGTAAACTCTTATCGATCCAGACAAGATCTCTGAAGAAATATTTTCAAATTTATAGACAAGCTGTGAGGAAGTTTGATTTGAATTTTGCGTACGTTAACCTAGGGTTAAGCTAACCCAGCTTTGAACAACCGACCCCAGACTATTTTACTTTGAACGAAGCTATTCGCCAACTACCATATGATTTTTCCAAGGGTGGGTTGACTACAATTTTTTTGTAGTTCGCTATAACTACAGCTACTTCAAAAATATGTAGTCAGCTACAACTACTGCTACTTTTGAACAAAAGTAGTTCGCTACTGACTACAGCTACTGCTTAAAAAATGTAGCGAACTATTTCGCTATTTCGCTACTCAATATTTTTTAATTTTACTGTATTTGGAACATCTGCTATAGCTCAGGCTGTAATGTAACCTATAACAAATCGACTTACGCGAGTAAATAAGACGGCATGCACTTGCACAGTTTGAACAGTTGCACGGCATACTTTTATTCGTGCAAATTGAGTATTGATTTTAAGCAAACTGTGTCTTAATAACATTCTATTCTATTCTATCAAGTTGCTAACAATTTTAAAAAGTAGCGAATAGCGATTTGCTGTTTATATAGAGCCTGTGAGCAGGCTAACTACTTGGCTACTTTTAGGCAAAACGCTATAACTACAGCTACTGTTTTGAAAAAGTAGTCAAAAACTACTGGCTACTTGAAAATTGTAGTTCGCTACAGTAGCGAACTACAACTACTTCGCTACTACCCACCCTTGGATTTTTCTGGTTATGTTTTTCCTTTCACACGGCAAATTTCAGTGGATTTTTGGTCAAAAATGTTATCCAGCTGAAAATCTGCTGAAGTATTTGACGCCGAGTGGAAGTACCATGCTTTGGACTAATCACGTGCTTGCGCGTTTGGTATAGTAATTTGATACTATTTACACTCAGACGCTGTAGCTTTTTTCAAAAGTGGGAAGATTATTATTCAAATTTTCTTGTATATTAACTCAACAAGACTAAACAATTGTACTTGGACTTTGCTTCGAAGGTATGTTTGTTGTGTATTTACTATTCAGCAATTAATATCTATTATCTATACGAATACTTGCTCGACATGCTGTTCTGTGTCTGTGAAGGTTTGATCTGAGTTATTTAAATCTAAATCTTGAATTCATTTTTGCAGTAGATACTGAGCGAATAGTTTGTGAGTTGTTCGCGACCAACACATTTAATAAAATGCGAAAGTAGCAAGTTTTATATTTGTTAATAGGCAAATGATGGACACCAAGACGAGCATCGATCTTCAATATGACAATTTGTATTAATTTTAATAATTTAGAATTCGATAGTTGTATGCATCTGGGACGATTTTAAGAGAAACATACTTCTACTCATTTTAGCCAGGTAGTGATCCAAGACTACCTCTCTTACTGATTACTATTTCTTAGGTTAAGAGTTCAGGATTCCTATGAGGGGAGAGTTGATGAGGGTGAAGCCACTCAAGCCAGTAGGTAAACAATTAGAATACAGCACTTGCATTAGAACTGGACTACATTTCTACTAATTACTATTTGAAATTTCACAGTGTATATGTGTATAATTTTCAGTCACCATATGGGCAATGTTATTTTTGTGTGATAATGACCAATCACAAATCGGCAAACTTGAATTTGTTCCAGAACCAATGAAGTTTGAATTATAAACTACAGTACATCATGCTAAAAAAGATATGAAACATTTTACTTTGTCCGTTGTTCAAGAAAAGCTGATAAATGTCCGACTATATTTTATCTTGGCTGGACATTTGTCCTTCCAAGCAAAATAATTATTTGCAGGTCTGGTTAACTAGACACATGGGCAGATAGGCCAGTTAACCCATTAACCAGCGCTCTCCACTTGATGAGTAAAATTGTTAGGGGTGCACCGGAACTCGGTTCCGGCCGGTTAGTTCCGGCCGGAACCCCGATTTTTTAGAGTTCCGGTTCCGGCCGGAACTAGTAAAAAAAGCATGGCCGGAACCGGAACTCTGTCGTTTTCAGGGAGATAGAATATCAAACGTTTTTGTGTCTAACAAAAGTCACAGTAGGAAGAAAGTTGGACTACGCAAGGGAAATGTACACTATTAACACTTCATTATGACGTTTAACGTTTGTCAGTCTTTTTATTCTGACATTTGCGAACTCTCTACTTGATGATTTGAAGTGTCTGCTTGTCTGGCAGCGGACAAAGTAACATATGACTATATATGGCTTAATAAATTAGTTCCGGTTCCGGCCGGAACTTTTTTCCAGTTCTGGTCGGATCCGGTTCCGGCCGGAACTTAAAAAACCGGTTCCGGTGCATCCCTAAAAATTGTTTGGCGTTAGACAGAGTAAAATAATTTGGCAAGCGTTAGACAGTAAAATAATAAAGTAGGCTGCATCAGGGTGCAATGCAACTTAATGGGTTAAAGTGTGTAATGATGATTATGTCAGATTATTGAATATCAGATGTATATCTGGGTAGTAAAAATTACTATGTGGTGCACCATTTTTGTCCAAACAATGTAACAGAATACCAGAATTGATTAGTTCATGTGTACTGATTCGACCACATGCTCACTTCGTATATAGTATCAGGCCTAAAAAATACCTGTGGTTCCGGTTCATGACCAACGCTATTTTTTTCTGCCGACCCTATTATTTTTTCAACGCGATTGACTGTGCGACCCTATTTTCTCTGGGTGGTTGCGGGCTGCTCATACAGTGTGCCAAAATGGCATTTTACTTTTCACACTAATTATTGAACCAAATTGCCTAAATTTGTCCATAGGAAATACACATCTCTAGTTAATATTGATGTCGGAACTCACTGCAAATCGCCCAGCAAAAACCCACCAAACCCATGAAAATTGTGTTTCCGACCTACCGACCCTAATTTTTTTACGATATGAAACTGGAACCACAGGTATTTTTTTAAGCCTTACTAGCAATTACTTTCTGGATAATCAATAATTTTCTGCTGCTGTAATATCAACCTTATATTTTTTATTAGGGGTTGTTTTCATGAATTCATGTTCCCACCACCACTAAAATCACCACCTCACAGAATGGCAATATAATCACGATAGACCAGTAAATCTACTTCATCGCCTATATGGGGAACATTATTTTCTGGCGAGAACATGGCCGTTGAATACCAAAGTAAGGAAGGAAAAGAGTTACAGAGTTGTGGTATGCAACTTGAATGTTTAGTACTAAAGTTGACATTTATGACATTATGTGATTTATGTATCAGACAAATGTCTTGTCAAGTCAAATATTTATTTGCAGCCCCGCTGTATATATGTGAGTAAATAGGTTGGCTGGGGTGCCTTGGTGTTGGTAACAGACAAACAGTGAGGGAGTCTACCCCTTTTCATCTTCCCAGACCTGAGAGATAGATTGTTGAAGAGGATGCCATTCCTACCTAGAACATACCACACCGAAGTACTACTCATACACAGACAGGACAGTTGCTGTGTTGGTGTCACCCAGGATTCGAAACTGCAACCTTGTGTTTACAAGCCCAACGCTCCACAACTGAGCTAACTGGGTGAATCAGACACAAGGCAGCAGGTTTGATGTATTTATATACTGTACTATATGCAGTTATATATTATATTTATAATCATTCTCAATAGAACAGAATGTAAAAGGGTTTTTGTAGATGGTAATTTTGAACAAAAACTGTTTACTTACATAATATACTATAGTTACACCGAGCTGGGAGTAATTGCAAAAAATGTAACTCCGGTAGGAATCAAACTTGCAAATCTGCTGCAGTGCTTGGACCAATGAGCAACATAATACAGTTGCCAACAACTACAGTGCCGGTACATGAAACTTCATGTATATGCTAAGCCGCTAAGGTGGTGTCAGTATATTATGGTATATGTCTGAGTACAGTAAATATCTTTACTCTGTGTTTGGCTTCTGCTGGCAGCACCCTAATATTTAATATACATAAACTTAATTGTGGTAAAATGTGTAAACTATATCGTTTTCATTCAAAATTTCCATCCACAAGAACTATTTAATAATAATAATAGCATACTTATGTTAGTACTAAGGCAGTAACGGTATTATATTAAAGTTTTTTGCGAGGTAAAATTAAAATTCGAGTTAATAAAATAGGTACAGAACGACTCTTTTTGCGGTAAATTTTACTCCTGAATAATGTTAAAAAAACAAATATAATTTACTTCAAAAAAGGGACTCCAGTTTTTTGTTTTACTTCGCTAAACAAAACACAAAATAACTCCTTTAAATTAACAGTATAAGATTCTTACCTCAATTCATGTTTACTCCAAAGAACAAACAAACAAACAAACACAAGAAATCTTCTCATAAAAAAAGAAGGAAGTCAAAGACAAAATACTAAAAACTTGCATAAAAAAGCATGTATAATGATGTATTTTCGTTGACTCGCCCCATTCTTTCGCTCGGAAACTACATTGCTTTACTGTAAATAGGGTGTGGCATAAATGCCATCAAATGCTACAGTTCAAAAAGCTGGAAAAAAATCCCCTAATCTCGTACATTTGTAACACTGAATTTCCAGCTATTATTATTGAATTTCCAACTGTTATTATTCAATATTATTATCATGTACCTAACTAGAAAAACATCAAAAACTCGTACAAATCGAATGTCGTTTATTGTGTCAAAACGAGGAGTCTTTAGGTCCATTGTTCCCTTGTATTCTTTACGTGACATTAGTTCTTCAATTAATCTTCTAAAAAAATCCTTATGAACTTTTAATTCAGGAGAAATGAATATTTTTCATGTTACAAAAAGGACAATTTATGTTACAAAAAGGAGTTTTTCCTTTTTGTAACATCCGATTTTACATCAAAACCGCAAATTTCTGAAAAAGTATTTCATCTAAAATTCTCAACTTCTCTGTCGCTAAATGCAACTCCTATGCGCAGCCTGTTGCCAAGTATGAAAGAAGTTGACGGAAAACTCGCAATTTTAGAAAAGTTTTACCAACATTTTTTTCATCAGTGCGTTTTGCCCATCGTTCTAGAGTAGCAAGGCTGGTAAAGGTACAACAGAAAAACTTCGACATGTTGCACAGGCAATTGCTACGAAATGAATCACGACGGATACTCAAGGGTATGTTAGAATAAACGAGGGTGGTTACAACTTCATACCCTTGCTTTGTCCGGTGAAAAAAGACAAAAAAATGAGCTTTTCTCAGACAAAATTCCCTTTTGTAACAATAGACGCTACTTTTCATAAAAATATCGCGACATATTTGTCTCAATCTTTTGCCGCTGAAATGTGTTAATATATAACCCATTTGCTGCAATATATTGCCTTACTGGAAAGACTTGTTATATTCCGAATCGAAAGGGTGCAATTGAAAAAATGTTACCAAAAGTCAAGGAGATTCATCTAAGAATGAATGAATGAATGAATGAATGAACGAACGAATGAATGAATGAATGAATGAATCTGGTAAATCGAATTCTTGCGAAAGCAAAGAGCAAAATATTATTCTACCTCGAGCAATGGAAGATTATTCAAGAATTGCTGCGAATTAGACATCATTGAGCATCAATGAACATATATTTGAATGCAGAAAATCCTCAATTTAAGATATATACAATACAAATTCCAACATGCCAAGCTTGTCCTGTGAAGATGATGTTAATGCGGCATCGTTTAATATAAAAGATCTTCGTTCTCTCGTCTCGTTTTAGTTGTTTTGGAACATCCATGCCCGGCAAAGCAATGGCAACCTAGCCATTGCATCAGGTCTTGCTATGTAAACATTTAATGATTTGGATTATTCAAACCTTTAGAAATATATTATCTTGAACCTGTTTATATGCATCTTTCTCATGACTTGTTGCTATGGCTAGCTCCGCCACTGCGGCAAAGAGCTTCGCTTTGCTTACAATAGCCATACTCGGATACAATAGCCATAACCGAATTTTGTCAATTTCTGCATCAAGAATATTGTTTGGAAGCTCGCCTTCATGTCTTTTTATATCACATGTTTTAAAGTGCTGAAAGACATCGACTCTGTTATATTATGTGCACGCAGAGTTGATTGTTTATCAGTGGTATAATAAAATTGCGGGAAATTTTGATTTTTCGCGCGGATACAAGATGCCAATTTATGATGACTTAAACTCCCAAATCCATCACAAAATGCATTTATAAAGAGCACTGTTTTTCAACTTCCATCTTAAAAACATTTCACTCTGCCATGGCCATTGCAACGAAGTAGGACTTTGGCCTTTACTACGCGTGTCCCAACCGGTATTCGCTGACACAAATGTTGGGTTTATGGACGCAAATGTCGCTTATTCTAGTCATGATTCGTCATTTGTTTTATATGACATCAAAATACTGAAAATAGATCAATTTATTTTTCGGCAGTGAACTAAATACAAAATCCAACAAAAAATGCCAACAAATGTTTTATTTGGCGAGCGTTTTTATCTTAACCAATGATTTTAGAAAGTTTTCTCATTTTATAAAGTAGATGGTTAATCATGGCTTCTGTATTTCCCGTTCATGGAAAGTGACAAGTGAGTGTATATCAAAAACAGTGTCGTTGACAAGGTCAACGATACTTGAACAACCGTCCTTTGGAAGGAAAGGATAGAAAGCGTGGGAATACGGGGGCTTTCGCATGGCGGGTTCTCCGAAATCCTGCTGCACCAAAGCACAGACGAACTGCGGGAAGGTAGCAAGTGATAAGGCAGGAATCAGGATTTCATCAGAACACCAGCGGGTAATTGTATTAAAGAATGAGTCTTGGGGTAATGCTTTGCGCGCTTGGTCGCAGCGTTTTCGGCCATTTTAGGGTGCCCGGAAAATGGCGACTTTCGTATATATTATAATATACAGAGTTGTGTGACCAAATCCGCGAATATCCGAACAATTTTCATCATAAATTTTTCATTACTCCTGAAATTTTGGGCTGTGAATATATAGCTTGACCTGCTGTTAAGGTGGCTCCCTACAATTCTAAAATTCTAAATTCAGTTCTCTAAAATTCTAGGTATTTTGAGTAATTTTCGCTTTCAACCGAATTTATATTAAACATACTTAAGACAGGGCAATATGATTGCTTTGAGCTGTGTGCACAAGCTGAGTGCTGTCCATTTATGAACAAATTAAAACAGTGTTAGTGTTGCCATGGCAACCATGACGTTTAATCTTTTGCACTTTTATTGTCTAATTTCACAATAAATTGTCAATATCTATATTTTCCTTCGGTGAATTTTTCTGAATTTTTTTTTATGATTTTGGGTCCATAAAGGAAGAACATATCAAAATTTGAAGCGAGGTTTACAAATAAGTTTTTGAGATATTCGTGAATGACGGTTACAGAAAAAGTTATTTGTAGCATTTCTTAAAACTTGGATATGTTGTACCACTCGTCTAACAAAAATACAAAGTTTTAAAAAATTCACCGAAGGAAACACGAGAAAATCATCGCTAAAATCGACATGAAAAAAATCGACTAGACATGAGCACCATCTGCGCGTGCATGTAAATTGTACTGTGTGAATGCGTGTGATTTATAATGATTTCAACTTTTTGGCTTACAATACATACGAAAACAGATCTTTCTGACTTGTTTGACATGAAAATAAAATATTAATGTTGAAAATACTAATAATAAAAACACTATTACGCATTATATTAATCCAGTGTGTCTTTACATTTGTTTTTGTTGTTAAAATTGGTGAATCGAAGTTATCGAACTACACCTACAAGTTTGAATTTTCGTATAAAGCAACTCACAACTGATTGATTTGATTTAGCAGATAAAATAATAAATGTGAATTGAATTGATTGACAGGACTTACAAAGTTTCGGCGACAGCTAAAGAGTTCATTGAAAGACAGTAAATCATTTCAGTTCGCGACACAACAAGCTGGAAATTTTGAGCATTATGAAAGACAATGCTGAACGTAAATACGTAAAAACACACTAAAAGATAGGTTAAAACTATCTAATGACATACCTACTGTTCGAATTCAGGAAAAATTAGGATTATAATGAAAAACTGGAGTTTTCTTTGCAGATAAAAACACCAAAAAATCTTCCCGTGGCTTGTTTCAATATTTGTCCGAACACGGCGATTCCACGCGCAGGTCGCGAGGATGAAGTCTGATCTATATAAATCGTATTTAAACTGAACTAACTGGAGGGAGCCATCTTAAGCATTTCATATTTATTTTAAATAAACGACAAATTGAAGTATGTCAAAATAGATAAAAGAAAATTTAAAGAAAGAAGTACATGCGATGTGGATTAGGAGAACAGAATCTATTGGATTCTCAACAAAAACACAGTTATTTTGCACCACACTTGTTTCTGAATTTTGGCGAAGACGAGCCTTTGCAATTATCAATAGAATGTCCAGGCTATGGTAAAAACTACATATTGTTATTAATGCAATTAATTTCTTTATATTTTAAAACGATTCGTTATCAACATCCCACATGATCATATATGTTTTATATTAACTTTAGATCGACCCTTGCCATATGTTCTGTCTTTAATTTAACACCTGTTGGTGAAGGCAAACCTGACCGAAATTTGTGTTTCTCACCCACTGTCCATGACGACCATGAGGCTGACAAATGACATGCGAGTGTTGAAATTACTAGGGCGCAAGAAATATAGTAGATATTAATCCTTTAGCAGTGTTTAAATGCTTTAATATATAGTAGTGCCTTGTTACATAATGCCTTGTAATGCCTTAATTGTTACATGTGTACTTCCTTGAATAACAGAATAAGGGGCTGTTTATATGGAAGCCGGGCTAGTTTGGTAACCTGGATGAATTTCTGTCGTATTTATAGATGGAGAAATCTTTATTCCGGTAGGCGACATCCCACCTCTTTCAAGCGCTACTTTTTAGTATAAAAATAAGTACACAGTGAGATCTCGCTTAATTTAACATGCTTTCTCACTAAGAGGGCCAGCCTGGTATATCTTGTATATTATCTATTTTGTTCTTTATTATTAAATTCACATGCTATTACATACAGTATATATCGTCAACATCAACATTTCTGAACCAAAATAAACATATGTCATCAACGAATACACGTCGTTTGGCTCATCTTGGCTATTTCACATAGCTGGACGTGCTCCTGTCATAAAATGGAAATCAGGGTTAATTTAATTTACTTTCCCTAACAGAGCCATCGATGTTGCACCTACATCTGCTAATCTTCTAAGAGTCTTTCCACATCTGTCAATCCTCAGTTTGGATTAAGCCATGACGACCCATCATTTGAGTGTGATAGTACAAATTTAGAATCAGATCATGATGGAAGGTAATTATTACTAGTATTCAGAATTAGTGCCTTAAGTAGCAACATCTTTTGAGTTTTGATGGCAAATCACATAATATGCAATGAGTCATCTAATAAAAAAATCCACATTTCCCCCACACTTTCCCATTCCCCCTTTGGGATGTTCTAGTACATTTTATTATTCAAAAAGGATTCCTCATTTCCTATCCTCAACTGAATTCTAACAGTTTCCTTTTTATATATACCTTTTTCCAAATATTTATTAACTTTTACACCATTTTAATGATAGTCCCTGTCGTTCAAGTGAATGTGAGAGTGGATCTGAAGATGACCAGCACATTTATGATGTTCAAGGGTAACAGATAACTATCAGATCACTTGTAACATCCTCACACATGCCATCCACTTTCTACTTTACTGATTGTGAACATTGTAAAACCTATGTGTAAAACCTCTCCATTTGGCATTTTGTACAGTACCCTAATAAACCATTTGTTTGTTAGATTTTCAAATATTGTCTGTTTTATAGATTTCCAGAAGAGTATGGCCCTTCGTCTGGAGTTACTAGCGGGGGTCGGGAAAATTACACGAGTTTACTAGACAGGAGTTTACAGGATACATTTCTTCGGCCTTTTGGAGAGGGGACATATTTCATAAGGGGACGAAATGGAGGTCTTGCAATATTAAAAAAATAATATAGTAATAAGAATTATTTTAGTAGCAAATTTTGGATTGGTAAGGCCAAGATAATATTTTAGATAATGTAAAGTACATCGTGCTCTCTTAAATCCCATGTAGACACCATCATTCGTCGGGTATAGGTGTCGTATTGCCAGCACAATACATGATTGGCACACCTTTCGGTTCCTCTTTCTAATTTCTTATACCGCCATAAAATGTACTGGCGATATGCTGCCTTTCTAAAGCTGTTTGTTGAGCAGTCTTGCTCCTCTGACATGATATCGCACCTCGCTCGGATAGCCATCACGGCATGACCAATATATTCCGGTTTGTGCACGTGTTTTGGAATGTCACATATGATGTCACATATGTGATTTTTGTGCCACACTTATTTTCCTTCTCAGTTGGCATTGCTTGACATTCTCCATATGTGCACCGTGGTGGCCTTGTCTCTGGAAGGACTGGGGTTTTTCCACCAAATTGCACTAAATTTTTGGCATAATTAAGGCTACCTTTACCATTGACAGAAGTTCAAGCAGTACCTTATCCTTCTCGCCAACTGTCAAAGTTCCAATGAATTCCAAAAAAAAATATTACGTTTCTGTGAATAATGCTTTCCAATTTTCGTATACTTCTGTGTTTGTGTTAGCCTGCATAGCGACTCTCACACGAAAGGAGACCTACTGTTTTGCTATCCCCGCCCACTTAAGCCCGTTCTCCACTAGGCGAATTTATTCGCGCGAACAGATAAAAAGTAGGAAGCGATCCTACTTTTTCGCCGCGAATTTTTTCGCCGACCAATCACGTTGCCGGATTTCGGTTTTCGCTTCGCGCGAACAAATTCGCGTAGTGGAGAACGGGCTTTAGCCTGCAGGCTACGCCACATTTGCCAAGTCGTTTTTAAGTTAATCTGTTTCGAAATCGCACAATAGATAAAAAAAATAGGTGCAAAGACTGGCACTAGCTTCAAATCGCACTTTTTAACAGGTTGCGGCTCAGGAAATATTTGGAAAATCAAATATTTATTTGTAAAAAATTTTATTTGTAAAATCATATATTTATTTGTAAAAATTTATGAAAAAAAAAATTTTCTAAACTTACTTACACTATCTACATTTAAATTCATTGCCTGCCACGACTAGCTTGGTAGACTTGCCACAAGTCGACCATGGGGGAGGGAGGGCGCGGGGGAGGGAGCGCGCGACCCGAGCGACGAAGTCGCGAGTGGTCGACTTGTGTCACTTGCAGGAATTTAAATCGCATTAAAAATTTTGGCGCGAATAATTTTGACATATTAAAAGGGTGTGTACATTTCATACAATTACTTCACTGGCGCGACAATGGGTCTACAAAAACAAAAACATTCTGTAGACTAGAATTCATATTTCTTGGTCGTCGAATGAAACAGTTCGCACCCAAGTTAAGTAAGCGCCGAAAGCTGTTCAATGTATCAATAAAAACAAGTGCATGTAAAAACTTATTGAAACTTCACAGTTGTTTGTCTATTTAAACAATGTGTGCCGTAATTATGTCGACAAGAATAGTCTGACTCAGTTCGCCAGCGATTTTCTATAAATTGAAAAGAATCAGAGAACTGTAATACAGTTACTGTCATATTAAACCAAGAAGCAGAGAGGCGGCGATTGTGATCAATTAGAAGACGTCGCTACTCGCTAGAGTTCAAAATCCAGTAAAAATACGCGTTGTTTTCTCAGCAAGCGATTTGTAATAATCAGTAATCGAGATCAAGAAACCCAAACTAAACCCGAAACTAGTGAGGAAATTTTAGAATCATCAGATGCATCTTCGGTTTTCTTCGGTGGCAGTATTTCTACACCCTGTACGTACTTTATACTCAATGTAATGTCTGTTTGTGTAATTTTACATGGCTTTTGTGTTCTACAAAATTGTAATTACATTGTTTACTCTGTTTGCCTCAATAATACACATTTGTTCAACAAAGAGCCTGAGAATATAATATTATTGTTAGACTCCTTCGATAATGACCGATAATGTAACCGTTTCGGCTTCGGCCTTCAATGTAAACAATGACATCACCGGTGGATTTTTCCACCGGTGATATTTGGCGCGCTGCAAGTGACAAAAGTCCTTTCCACCGAGGAAGTGAAGCGCGCCATAGAAGGGCCTGGAAAGGACTTTGGAAAGTCTACTAGCTTGGCTGCTTGCAGGTAATGCAACATATAATCTTTCTTTGTAAATTTTTGTAAACATTAAATTATTTATTTATTTATTTAAAACTGCTTTAATGTTCTATAGACAGTTTTTTGTGTACGTTTCAACCATACAACTTATTTTTTCTGGAGCTACAGTACCTTGAGATTTTAACATTTCTATCAGTAATAGAAATTTTTAATAGAATGTCAGAAATTCCCAGCCTAGTCCCTGGCCTTCCAAGCGCGGGCGAGTTACAGCTGTCGTGAACTTGCGGGCTTGTCAGTTTCGGAAAATATCCGAACTGGGTCGCGCTGGAAGGCCTAGCAAAATTCGAATAATCAACATGGCGGTGTATTTTCGTGAATTGGATTCTTTACTATTGTATTAAGCCCTGATTCCACGAGCGCTTTTTGTCAGCGAAATGCGAAATATTTCGCCTGTTTCTTTTGAATTGTGAGCAATCAAGTAGAAATAATTTATTCGAGTGGTCGCAATTCAAAAGAAACAGGCGAAATATTTCGCATTTCGCCGACAAAAAGCGCTCGTGGAATCAGGCCTTTAAAATGTAACGAAATGCTTTTAAAACATTATTATAAAAAAATTATATTTAAATTTTGTATTTTGTCTCGTTGATAAACCTTCCAGGACACTACTGGCACTGATAATTTGTTGGCTTTTCCACACAAAAACTGTGTTGACCGAAATGATTTGGGTTGTCTGGAAAACGCGTGCACGTACACGCGTACACGTACACGCGTGCATGGAAAACGCGTACATGGAAAACGCGTACATGGAAAACGCGTACATGGAAAACGCGTACATGGAAAACGCGTACATGGAAAACGCGTACAATGTTCATTTGTAACGTTAATTAAAACTTGGCGGTTTTATTGGAAGTTCTCTTGCAGACCTAGTGATTGTTTAACAACTTTATTGGTTAATATTTATAAATATGTACAAATACATTTGAAAATCAGTAACCAATCGGCGAAGGCGCGAACGGGACTGAAGTACCCATGCGAGGCGTCTTCCCATTAAATATAACGTTACTAGAATAACATAAATCAACATAGCACTAAATAGTAAATTATACTGTATGTAAAGCCAATCCTCAATGGCAAGAACAGTCAGGAGACAGTGTCCATGTGCACGGGAAGTTTATGTCAAAAGATGCATTGAATAAAGTCAGGTATGTTTGCATGAGTAATTGTTTAAATGATGAGATGTTGGAAAAGCCATGCACAAGAGCTGTTTTGCAAATAGTGTTCCAGAGTTTGACAATCCGGTTGTAAAAGGATGCCTGAAAAGCGTTTGTCTTACAACGTGGAGCTTTCATAACTAAAAGAATCTGGCTATGTCTGGTGCGGCCATGGTCTATTCACTATTGTGTCAATTGGGTCAATGATGGTCAGATCAGTCATGGCCTCCGTGAAGAACAACTTCACAGTGGACTACGTATTGTTTAGTACTTTCATTGTGTTCCAACACGCGTCCAGAAAAAGCAGCCGTATTTCCAACCACCTCACCCTATTATCCCATGCACATAAGATAATGCCACTTCTCCGCGATGAACATTGGAAATATATTAATCACACATTCGGAAACTTCGCAATCCAATGAAGAAACATTTAAAACTATATATGCACTGACGCTTATAGAAAATTATCTATTATTTTAAATTGTTAAGGTTTTCTTTAGCATATAGTTCATTTATCATTTATAGACCCGAAGCAAGGGGGATTCGGCGGAATATTATCCGAAGTGATGATATTTTTTTAATATTTGAAATATCATCACTGAGGGTAATGTTTCGACGAATCCCCCAAGCGGAGGGTCTATAAATGATATATTATACCGAAGGTAAAAGACACCACTAAGTTCAGAATAAACTTTAACACTTGCTGAATATTAACTATATATAAAGCGAATACAATTTTTAATTTCTTATGTATACCTGTGTTTTGACGTTTTCTCTTTAAAATATTTGAGCATGTATTCTTTGGATTATTGAAGGTAACGTACGTCTTAAAAATTTTTGGTTACAGTAAATTAAGAAATCTGTACACGCCTGTACGAAATTACAAACAACAGCTCGCGAACGCCATGTTCTTTAAGAGCGTGCATGGTATCCTTTCGTCGCGTGTGAGCGTGAGATACTATAATATCCGCCACGGTGGATCTCACGCTGCATTGCGAAATCATGAATTTGAGTGAATTTTTATTGCAATCTGTTACCTCCATATATTAAGTTTTCCCAATCTAATCTTTTTTTTGGTGGCCCCTTACTAGTAACTTCTACTTTAATTTGGCCAGGCTATACCCCCCCCCCCTCTCCAAATATGCCCTGCTGGCTATGGTGTACATTATATGTCATAAATCCCTCCTTCTCGGTGTTTATCCTCTACAAAATAAGACAGCTAGAATTTTGAAGATAGAATTAAGAGTTTCTATAAAAAACCGTACTACCAACCTCGTTCCCAGGGCTTCAGTGTGAGGGTTGCCGCACTACAGTTTAATTTGCACTGTATTGTCCACATGATTGAGATCAGTGCCTTCAGTAATCGCGTGCCATATATGGGCTCCCAGAAGGCTTAGCGGGCACACTTCGAGCGCATCGTTTGGAAATTTAGTAACGCTTGTTGATATGGCCGAGAATATGGCCAAGTTTTCTTAATATATTGAAGAAGAAAGAAGAAATACTCCAATTTTTGAACACCCACACAACAACTTTAAATGTAAGTGTTCAACTATGTCAATATTCTGAAGTTTCGTATGTAAATATGTGCCATAAATTGTTGTATAATTTCATGTATATTTTTAACCGCCGTGCCGTTGGCCGATTGTATATTTTTGTATTTGGTTTCAACAATATATTGTTATTAAAACTTTGTGATCTTGCTTTGTATTTACAGATTATAATTCCAAGCAATAAATGCTGTCATAATATGTTATTCAAGCAAGTCAAACTGTCGAAATCATGATATATAAAACGACAACAAACTGGAATATTCACTACAGGCTACAACTAGAAGGTATGAATATTGTTTATAATGTATTGACTGAGACGGTATCAATATTGACTCATTTAGCAAATATTGATATAATCTCCAAAGCAAGTTCTATGACTATGGATTTGTATGAGAGGAGAATAATTTTTCCTTTGTCTTTAATATTTATATTGTGCTATCAATAGATTCCAGACAACCTTAAATATGCATGTTGCTGAATTCCCTGAATACATTCAGGATATATGTTTTTCATAATTTTTTTCTGTGTTGGTGTCATGTACTCAGGTTGTCGTACTCACCTACATTCAAGGGCTAGTATTCCAAAGGTCGTAGGTTTGATTCCCACCATGGCCAGGCATATTTTTTTAAGCTTGCCCTGTGTGGATATATACTCAGTGAGAGTAACATCACAAACATTATGTTTTTCATATTTATACCTCTGAGGAATTCCAAGCTCAAAAATTATAGTGTACCCCTGATTGCCCTGAAGAAATATCCCAATATGCTAAGTACTATACAGACCCTAATATGGCATAATAGTAAATGAGTCATGTTCACATATCGTAAAAACAATCACTTTCAAAAGAAATCCATCCGGCGCAGAACACGAATATATGAATATCCCCCCCGCATTATCGGCCCTGGTCAAGCTACGGCCCTGGTTAAGCTACGGCCCTGGTCAAGTTGTGTGTTTATATGGAACTGAGGCAGACCAGATACCATCTGGAGTTCATTGTAGTGTTGTGCCAACTACCAAGAAGAATTCATAATCCATGTTTACTTGAAACTTTTCAGGCAGGTCAGCTCAAAGCACCTGTCTTTATTGCTAAATAAGAGCTGTTTACATTGCCCTCTGAAAATGTACTACCGTACGGAACAGATAAAATGGCATTCTTACTGAATGTACCTGTGCTTGGACAAAGGTTTGAAATGCTGTACATGTATACGGTACAGGATATCATATCCAGGCTCAGGTCTGCCGAGAGAATTTGTTGGGCCTGGGGCAAATCTTCTTTGGGGGGCCTCATGACTAGACCTTAACTAGATTGCATGTGGAGCTACTGTAAGGGGCCCTCAATTTAAAGAATGCGCTAACCAATTTAAATTAAAGGACCTATTCAATTTTAGGCTCTCAATCTCAAGTTAAGACCCTATTCCCCCTCTCGGCAGTTAGTGGATAGTAAAATAATCTTACTATCCAGTATTTTGGAAGAAACCAGCATTGACCTTTGAGATTTGTGAGCAAGGCTTTGGCAATACCCTTGTTTAGAATAAAACTCTTTGCTATGATTTCACATATATTTTGAAGTATTATAAACACCCTCACTTTATAACCAATTAAAATAATTATTTATCTTTAAAAATGAAAGTCTAAACCTTATATTATATCAACAGTATTTGGCTGGATATCTTTCAACTATACGAAATTGCTGAAATCTGGCTGGATAGCAAAACGTTTTATCTGGTGATTCAGAATTGTAACTTGATCAATGTTGGAAATTTGTGGTTGAAAAACCAGGAGAAATGTATTCCCCGGAGAAACACCCCACTATTGCCTCATCTTAAAAAGAAGTTAGAATTTTGAACAATTTTTATCATAGCTTTAGAGTTGTGTGTTATAATATTTCCCTGGCCACTACCACGAGAATGAAATTATTTATTTAATAATAATTAATATACATTAGGGATGCACCGCTTAAAGCATTTTGTCATCCAGCTGCATGAAGACCAGATATGCTGAATAGTTGGAAAATATCCTACCAGATTCTCCGGCCGCATACTGGATATAGAGTGATTATAAAATATATGTAGGATATTTAAAATGGGATATAGACTGGCTATAAAGTGATGTTGTTTATATAGAGAATAATACATGGGTGCTTGGAAATACCAGATTTATTTCGAGTGTTGAACATGATATCTCACGATTGAGCGCATCTGTTTATTATATAAAGGACAGTCTTTGAAAAGCGATAATTTTTACAGAGAAGCGATAATTGAAAAGTGATAATTTTCACATATGAGATTATCATGAATAATCTCACATGTATGATTATCACTTTTATCAGTGCTCGAAATCTCTATAAAGCACTATACTTTTTATAATAAAATACAGTATACTAATTTGAAATGATAGGAAAGAACTTCACAATCAATTAAACTTAAAATGTCTAATATACTATGTTTATTATTTACTGTAACTGAAAATGTTACTGCCAGAAAAGTTTATGCTCTTCTGGTTAATTGTTTAACCAGTCTCTTTGCCAATGCGCCTTGTTAATCAGTTAAATTGTAACGCCCCTAAAAAAGTGTTACCTATTGATAGTTTAGCCAAACTTTCTGCCTATTTAAAATCTCAAACATTTACTCTGACACGTCACCAACAAAAGTACTATTAGATTGAGTTTGTTTTATCTATAAGTTGTTTGATATTATTAAACACATAAAAGGTGCAGTGCACTCTTCATAATATCCTGTAATGCAAAATAATTATTTTTTCAAGGAAACGTGTTGGCCATGCATATTAGTTTAACGAAGGAAAGTTACAGCAAAACATTTGTCGATTGTGTGCGCTGCTATATGGTGACGTGTCCTCCTTTTTGACTGTGTCAAAGTGCCATTCAGCAAAGTCTATTGGTTTTCAAATCACCTGTACTGGTAACATGAACTTTAATTTAGATTGTAAGTCTGTGACTGATGTAAACTGTTAAAATGATTCAATTGAATCAAAATATGTATATATAGACTATAGTTTTAAACTCTAAAAATAATTATAGTTTAAATTTGTAATAAATTTATTTTTAACTGTTACTACATTGGTATAATATAATTACATTACATTACATTAAACACCAGAAAGTAAGCTTTACACTGCAAATATATTTAAACCTTGGGAAGTGTAAGTTTACTTTCGAGGTGTAACTTTACACCAATTTGGTGTCGCCACAGAGGAAAGTAGATTTACACCAAAGAGGTGCTAGATAACCTATGGCAGTGTAAGTTTACTCTCTCAGTGTAAACAAACACCAAATTGGTTTCCCCACAGAGGCAAGCGGATTTACACCAAAGCAGCGTTAAATAACCTAGGACAGTGTAAGTTTACCCTCTCAGCGTAAATAAACACCAAATTGGTGTCCCCACAGAGGCAAGCGGATTTACACCAAAGCAGCATCAAATAACCTAGAATGGTGCAAATTAACACCAAATGGGTGTTCATATAGACACAACTATTTACACTGAAGAGGTGTAAAATAACACTGAAATTAGTGTTAACTGACACCTTTTCGGTGTCCCCACAGAGGCAAGAATTTACACCGATTTTGGTGTTGCGGCAACACTCCCAGATTTACAGTGTTATTATACTATGGCGACCCCCCACGAGGAACAAAGTGTCGCCTGTACCAGCTACAGAGTTTAAAAAGAAATGGAATCATGGACATGCTAAACGTTGTCTACACAGCTACTTTCATATAGGCAATTGGCACTTTGCACAGGTTATTATAGTATGGCGACCCCCCACGAGGAACAATGTGTCGCCTAGTCAATGTAATGCCTATTTGAACTTGTCACATCCTAAAATATACGCATGAAACGCATGAATTTTTCTTGTTGTTTCATCTAAAATATATAGTTTTCTACTGCCAGAAGCGAGTAATATCATGTTACTAGCGCATAGAGATCGAGACACATGCATTGGGATTTAATTCAGTTATGTAAATATCACGTTCAAGTGTTGCTGTATATAGGTATTTTCTATAAGATGACGTCATTTGTTCTATAATTTATGAGCCTCAAACTTGCTTTTAAAACTTACAATTTAACCCGAATTTTTTTATATGACGGTTAACCAAGTATAATCTTTATCGTGGTTTGATAAAAGAACGGTAAACAGGCCATTACAACGGTAAACGGGGATAGCAGCAAGATATTATAGCTCTTCCGATCTCTAGTCATTGTTTTAAATTGGAGTCGCCGTTTACCGTTCTAATGGCCTGTTTACCGTTCTTTTATCAAACCACGATAAAGATTATACTTGGTTAACCGTCATATAAAAAATTTCGGGTTAAATTATAAGTTTTAAAAGCAAGTTTGAGGCTGATCAACTATAGAACAAATGACGTCATCTTATAAAAAATACCAATACACAGCAACACTTGAACGTGATATTTACATAATTGAATTTAATCCCAATGCATGTGTCTCGACCTCTATGCCCTAGTAATATGATATTACTCGCTTCTGGCAGTAGAAAACTATATATTTTAGATGAAACAACAAGAAAAATTCATGCGTTTCATGCGTATATTTTAGGATGTGACAGGTTCGAATAGGCATTATTTTGCTCGCTTTTCATGCAAACGAATATATATATTGCTCGAAAAACAAGAAGAAACGTGTATATCCGTCTTTCAGACTACTGGAGTGGAAGAAAATTAAAAAAGATTGAGTTATAATGCACAATTAAATTCAGTGTGCTTCAGACAATCTTGGACAAAACCCTTGAGACCATTTCAGCTAATATTACAAAGTTATTGAACATTGACAAAACAAACTTTGTCCCCCCCTCCCCCCCCAGTTCAATGTTGTGAACAACGCCGAAACAACTTTTGGTAATATACCATGATACAAGCTCAACATTGAGTTGGGGGAGCGGGGGTTTAAGAATGGCAACATGATTCAACATGGAGTTTATCATAAAAATACGCGAATTTTCTATAGGGGGAAAATAGTCTCAACCAGTTATGTCCAAGATTGTAGTAATAATTGCACAGGAAAAGATTTAGTAAAACCTATCATTTTTAGTTGCTGTTTAATTATGCAAGTTTACTATGTTATTGTTTAGTCGGTTTAAATGTTAGAATTTTCTTCTAAGTTAGCTCTTTTTCGACCACCCCCTCTCGCATCATATTACGACACAATTTTTCTAATATAAATATCTCGGCGAGTATTTACCCCCCTTATAAATAAATACCACCATTGTAATCCTCACAAAATAACCTTTCAAACGGGGGGTCAAGTGCCGTCTGAACATTACACAAACCGAAACAATCATATATTTACTCACCGCTTGGCCAAAGATTCTAAATTTCATATACACAAGATCTTGAATATCTCTTGAACATTTCGTCATTTGCTGAACGGCTATATGTGTAAAATACTCTTTGTATTCAAGCGCTTTTGTGTAGAAAGTTTCGTATGTATACGCCGACTAGAAATATTTATTTTGAATTTTTCAAGATATCGGGTTTTACTCGCACTTGCGAACATTGCGCAATAATTGGCCAATAAGAAGCTCCTGTTGGCCGGTATGACGTCAAACTCACGCGTGTAGGTGCAATTTGACCTTGCGAATCCATTTCTGGCGTTGGCAGGGTCATACAATACAAGCTTCGCATTGTTTTGACGATTTTCAGTCGTATTTCCGGTTGGGATTAACTCACTTCGAGCTCACAGTCGGGCAAGAAATAAAAATATATTGATAAAAGATACAGATTTGAAGATACAGGCTTGCAAATAACACTCTAAGTAGTGTTTTTAACGGGGATTTTAACAAGACTATTACAAAGACGATATGTTCGAAGAGGCCGAAGTTATTTTCGGCAAAAAGTATGGCTAGTCTATATTTTTGTTCAGACAATTGCGTAATTTGATACAATATGATCGTGTTTGACTTCAAAGGCCCATAAATCGCTACAATGTTGATAATGACTATAACTATACGGAGGAATTAGTTGAATCTTTTCTTTCTGAATCGAATAGTGGTATTTCTGTCTTCATAGCATGCACTGAACCGAAGATATTAAATATCTTGCAATCGATCAGTGCTGATCGACGCAACTGGGATGTCAGTCAGCTTAGATGGTCCAAGCCAAAATTATATCGCATTTGAAGTTTCAAACTGTGTTAAAAATAGTGGAAGAAAAGCCGTAATTATACTTATTGTTACAATCCATTTATTAAAATGCAACATTTTTTTGTTTTAATGAAAAAATCAGTTATTTTCATGAGAACGATTTGTTATTCCATCTCAATTTTTTTAATCTCCAATCGCGATAACGTAAAGTATTATTACCCGCGAACCAATGAGTCAAATTTAAGAAACACTGAAACCACTGTTAGAAAGCTGAATGGCTACGCTTTAAAATGAATGTAAACTTTAACGTTTTCGTCTATTATTTATTTAGCAATTTACATTTCAGTCGAGGATTGCGCTTTTTTGATACAGCCTGTATATATATATATATATATATATATATATATATATATATATATATATATATATATATATATATATATATATATATATATATATATATATATATATATATATATATATATATATATGAAAATGTTCTCGAGTGTGTATGATATAATTTCCATACCCAGCGTATCATACACACTCCAGAACATTTTCACCTTAACATATTACGGAGTGTACAATTACACAACTGAACACTACATAAATACATAAATACATAATAAATACATATTTTATGTCTCTCAGGTAATATATAAAGGATGGAGTTCTCCGAGAGCAATATCACATACGTACCCTTTTCTAGATATATGCAAAATTAAAAACAAAGATTAACATACGATAGCATTCCTCCACTCGTGAGCTCATTTACCGAAGCAAATGTCCAGACCTTGTGACCCTGGATGGGCACTTAAAGGAAGGAATACACACACACATTCGTACGCTTATTTAGGAGATGAGTTGCGTTGAGACATATTGTTGGATAATTGAAACATAACAGGTAACATTTCATGTGGCGTCACCTTAAATAAGCGTACGAATGTGTGTGTGTATTCCTTCCTTTAAGTGCCCATCCAGGGTCACAAGGCCTGGACATTTGCTTCGGTAAATGAGCTCACGAGTGGAGGAATGCTATCGTATGTTAATCTTTGTTTTTAATTTTGCATATATCTAGAAAAGGGTTCGTATGTGATATTGCTCTCGGAGAACTCCATCCTTTATTTATATATATATATATATATATATATATATATATATATATATATATATATATATATATATATATATATATATATATATATATATATATATATATATATATATATATATATTAGACTAATATATTAGACTTTAGAGCTCGACACAGACCTCTGCATGTAGCTGTTTGTTATAAAGTGCTGCACTGGAATCGCAGAGCCGCTGGTTAATTCAATTCCTGCATGGCAGAGGGTTTATCAATTGCATGTTTCGCAGCTGTTTCTGATTAAGTCTAGTAAATGTATAAAAATTCAAACTCGAAATTTCCATCTACAAATCCCTTCTACATCTTTACCACAGAAAACACTTCTATATGAAACAAACTTATACAGGGTGTCTCAAAAAAAAAACGCTACGGAAATTCAACAGGCTGTCGTGCATCACATAAACGTGGCTAAACAATTCAATTTTTACATAGGACGAAAAAACAGTTATTTAGCTTTTCAATGATACAGTTATTTAGCTTTTCAATTTTTAAATCGTAACGATGAGAAATGGCCACATACTCGTCAAATAAAAATTGCCGGTCGAAATCACATTCTTCCGCCATGGAAAACGAAACATAGACAATTCGCAAAAGGGAATTAAAGTTGAATGTTAAATTATGTAAAATGAGCTCAACTCGTCAATCTTCGTCTTAGTGAGACAATAACTGATCAATAAGAACGTTTTATGAAACAGATATGTTTGCAGCAGGCTCGCGTAATTTTGTCTTTGCGTTTGTATTTTCAATTCCCAACAGTGGAAGAATGCGATTTAGACCGGCAATTTTTATTTGACGAGTATGTGGCCATTTATCATCGTTACGATTTAAAAAGGTATCAAAGAAATGCTAAATAACAGCTCTTTCGTCCTATGTAAAAATTGAATTGTTTAGCTATATAAAGTTTATGATGCACGACAGCCTGTTGAATCTATCTATATCTATATGTATACTCCTTAATTTACTACCTTTAGTGTACTTATTAATACAAAAATATTTCGTGACCATATAAAACATACTTGCATGTATTTTGTAAATTTACCCACTTTTGAAGTTAAAACCAGCTTTATAACCTTATCTGTATAATTTGATAAACAGATGTCCGTCTTATGTTTGAGCGTTAAACAATGGCGAATATTTCCTAAAATGGTTTCGTTCAGAAATATATTCTCCTTGTAGCCTACGTAATGGGAAAACGCACAAAGGTTTGTGTCATGGATAATTGGCAAGCGAGGACAAGAAAGTTCGCACTTTTAAACGTGTGAACAAATTTATCACAAGACGCGCAAAATGATTTATTACATTCGCGCGCGAGCGTTGATCGATTGAGCTATAATAATATTGCTGTGTCTGCCATTATTTCTTGATAAAAACTGAGCTATAAGCTGGTTTGGTTAGTACGATAATGCGATAAGCATATATGATTTAGCAGTTCGAGAATTTAGCCAAACTAGTTTGTGGTTTGTCATAATGTCAAGGCTTAAATAAGATACTTGAACAAAAGTTTGTCAAGTTTATTATTAGGTTTTCTTGCATGTAGATGCGGGCCGCAGATTCGATTCCTGCCAGAGCGGGCAGAGGGCCTATAGTTTTCATCATCTACAAAAAACCCTCCGCCAAAATCTTGTCAAGTGACAAGTATGTTACAACTACATTTGTTGCTCGCTTAGTGTTACTACAAGAGGAAGCTGCCAGGCAAAAACTTAACAAATAACTAAATTAACAAATAACTAAAGAATAACGCCTGTATTCTAAAAGATCACTCACACTCAATGAGTGGAGGTTCAATCTGAGCTTCTCTTCAGTGTCAATGCTGTTTTTGAATAGCTGGAGTTTGGTTAGTGTCGTACCTTACTATGTGACTATACTCACCCTCCAGCTATTCAAAAACAGCATTGACACTCAAGAGAAGCGCAGATCGAACCTCCACTCATTGAGTCCGAGTGTGCTTTTAGAATATAGGCGTAAGACCTCTATTGACCATCAATTGGCAAACAGGGAAGAAAAATAACACGCCACCAAAATGTAAATACCAAATGTCATATTTCATTGCTAACATTCTTAGACATGCTGACGTAAATTCATTGAGTTATTTAACAGCTGATTATAAACCATCCCATTCTGGTAAAAGCCTTGAAACTCACCATAAATACTTATGAAGATGAACTGTAGCAAATGTTGACGGGTAAATGCCAAGATTTAATCCACGTTTAAGTAAATATGGTTCAATTTGTTGATATAGTTGGATTCAGCGAGTGTTCTCACAAAGCGTTGCCTAGTTTTTATCTGGACTGTCGACAGACTGGACGTCAAGTGATGGGTTGATATAATGGAAATGTGTCGTCAGTGTCGATGGGAAAAGCACATCCCTTATCAGACAGTGTGATTATAAGGGCGCTTTCCATTAACACGGCCAGACCGGTCAAATTGTTGAATGAAACACAAAACATTTGGGCTTCGGACCTATCACAGGGCCTATCTGACCGGAAAATCTTGATATTAGAGAGTTTAAGCTTCACGTTTCCGGGAACGGCAAACGGCAGGTTCGAACTTTCTTGGCAAAATTGTCGTTGAACGTTTGCGTTTCATATTTTCTCTCTTGCGTCGAAAGAATAATTATGTATTTCAGTTTTCAAACAGCAAGTTCTTTTACTCTTTATTGCCTGAATACCGTGAAATTTTTCTTTGCCTGGCGTTTGCCGTATAACGCGAAGCTTAAACTCTCTAACATTAGAATGAGGTCCATTTTCGCTAGATATATGAGAAACATACACCAGATCTTTCCATTGATACAGAGAAAAGAATTTGGGTATGACCGGTCAGGCCATTAAATGGAAAGCGCCCAAAGAATGCTACGTAAGAATGCTACGTATCCACAAAACATTTCATTCTTGAAAAAAACAAACTAAAACACTGGAAGCCACAATGAATTGTTACACTTGCAACAATATATAGATTAGATCTTTTCAAGGTATTATTGCTATCACTAAATTTTTAAGCATGATAAATCTTAAGCTTTTGATTTTCGAGTTGGTGGCATATGTTTATTTATGACTGTAGTTATGCATATTTTATTCTACATGTATCGTTTGTTGTTGTATCTTTAATCGGAGGAGTGCCTCGCATGGGACCTCGAGTCCCGTTCGCACTCCTACCATTTGGTCATAATCCAATAAAGTATTTAAATAAAATAAATATTAAATAACATAGACTGACCCTGAAAACATTTTGAGAATGTCATGCAACTCTTGTTCTCGTTTGACTGGGGCAATGAGAGTTGCAAAAACTCTGATGCAAACTCTCGCTTCTCATCGACTCAGTCATGGGCGTACGAGACAGAGGGGCCAGGGGGGAGTTGCCCCCACCCCCAATTTTTTGGAAAACCATGGAAATTCGGGCAAATGCTAGGAAAAATTAAGAAAATTCGGGAAGATTTATCAGAAAATAAGTTAAATTCAGGTAATTTCATTACAATTCTCCATAAAAATTCGGGCAAACTTTCAACTGTCCGCCCGGTAAGCATCAGCCCCGTACGCCTATGGGACAACTCTCATTCTCGTTAACATTGACCAGGGCCCCCTTCTATAATTGTTGGGATTATAGGTTTAGGGTTGGGTTTGCAAGTGTCAGGAAACGATTAAGGCGAGGATAAAGATAGCATTATGGGGCGAGCATTCCATTAGATCGTGTTGCAAACAAGTTTTTAGATCACGTATAACTAACTATTTTACATTGAAATACGTATCTATATAAATCCTATGACCAACTAAAATCCTAGCGTACAGGTATTATCCATGCACGCAGGCAATACAAATCAACAATAGACAAAATTCCTAGAAAGAGCGCACTAAAATGAGTAAAATTGCAAAGTTTGGTTGCGAAATGTTGTCAAACACGGAAAATATAGCCTTGCAAATTTTGTATACTTTTGTATTGCGTGCGGAAATTGCTACCACATTTGGGCCGAAAATGGTAGCAATTTCCGCACGCAATACAAAAGTATACAAAATTTGCGAACTTTGCAAGACTACATATTCCGCATTTTATAACATTTCGCAACCAAACTTTGCAATTGTACTCATTTTAGTGCGCTCTTTCTAGCTGTAATGGCTTAATTGCATCTCCTTGCCTAGTTTTAAAATTCTGTGGTGATTTATTTGCATCTCCTTGCCTAGTTTTAAAATTAGTCTATACACGCTCTACAGCAGCCTAGACCCAGGCCCTTACTCGGCTGGCTTTGGCAAGTTTGGGCTGGCATTTATGACAAGGCGCAGAAATTAAAAATATGAAGGCCTAGGTCTAAGCTGACTCCACAGTATACAAAATACATACCCACAAATTGAAAACTGTGTTCCACGCTTATAAGAAATAAGAGCAAAAACAGAAGACATGCATTCAGATTCATTTATATATTTTAACACCAACTATTGCCTGCGGTCGTACTTAACCAAAGGATAAAAATTTATTTATATTACCCAAACTTTTTAAAGAACCCAAAGTTTATGATAGGAAATATAAAGCTTATTTATATCGATCTATCACATAGATTATAAACAAAACTTGAGAAATACAAACAACTTAGGTTACTGCGAAAATATTCTCATGTGTCAGTTCAAGCTTACAAAAGTTCAAAGGCCCGGGTTAGGAAAAGAACAGGGCAGAAACAATAGAGCCGTAGAGGGAGGGGAGGGGGGGGGGGGGCTGGTTCTCGCTGAGCGGGGTTCAGGTTATAATTTTCAGCTCTGTCCGATAGAGCTATCAAGCATAACAAAGTTAGTTTAGTTTAGGTCTCTCCTGTGTATAGTAACACCGGATCAATAAAAGATGATCCTTACTGGACCCTAGGGTAACAGTTTAGAACTGATAGAGCTTTGGTCCAGTATAAATAAAGGGTTCAGTCAGGTTTCCTGTAGTAACACTGGATCAATAAGGATGATCCTTACTGCACCTCTAGGGACAACAGTTTAGAACTGATACAACTATCCAGTATAAATAAAGTTAGTTTAGTTTTCCTCCTGTAGTAACACTGGGTCAATAAGAGATGATTCTTACTAGACCTCTAAGAAGAACAGTGTAGGACTGGTAGAGCTATCCAGTGTAAATAAAGTTACTTAAGTTCAGATTTCCTACTGGATCAATAAGAGATGATCCTTACTGGACCTCTAAAAAGAACAGTTTAGGACTGATAGAGCTATCCAGTATAAATAAAGTTAGGTTAGTTAAGGTTTCCTCCTGTGATAACACTGGATCAATAGGAGACGATCTTAATGGACCTCTAGGAAGAATAGTTTAGAAATGCTAGACTTATCCAGTATAATTAAAGTTAGTTTAGTTTAGGTTTCCTCTTGTAGTAACACTGGATCAATATGACTTACTGAACCTCTAGGGAGAACAGTTTAGAACTGATGCTGCTATCCCTTATCGATTCAGTATTATTGAAATTGGAATAAACATGCTGAAACACCCTTCTCGCATGGTGACCAAAGTGAATTATCACGAGGCAACTGCATGATGTATATTGCAGGAATTAAACCTCGACCACAGAAGTAAAAGTCATTATTGCCACAAGTTTTATTTAGTTTAATGAAAAACAAACATGCATATATTCGGCTTCGACAGGAGAGATTATCTTCACAAAGTAAAGGAAACGAATTGAATAAACATTATTACAACGAAATGGACTAAATAGTTATCTCAGCTTGCTTTTTTTGTCTGCTCTAATATGGTTTGTTCAAAGATAATGACAAAAACAATTGTTAAAAAAATGCAATGCATGACGGGGCCCCCAGCAATGCTTAGCACGATATGGAATATAAAATTGGCTACCGAAATTAAGTGAGCTATGAAGTACATATAGCGAACATTTATCAATTTTAAACTAAGGTCTACAAAAAATATCTTCAGATATCATCATGAACTAAGCTAATTGCATTACCTATTGAGATTTTTATTTCTTTTTGACTTCACAGCGTTCTTGCATGTAAACACATGTATCGTTTTTGCAGTACATATATGTATTTTGAATACAATAGTTAAATATTATAGTTAAGAAATTAATTATGTTTTTTAGTTAAGAAATTAATTATGTTTCACTCGGCAGGGGTGATGTATTTTTGACAAGTAAATTTATCAAATACTGCCCTGGTTTGTGTTCAAACTACCTGACAGCGAATGAAAACACTTCGAGGTTGTAGCTATTCGTGAGAAATTTCCTGATGAAACCTGAAGGGACTTCGCTTGAAACATTGAAGTGCTTCAGTTTATCTTTACAGGTAGTTCAGACACAAACCACGACATCTTATTGTAGAATATAACCTACACTGAACCCCCATGCATGTCATAAACTATCTGCTAGTGAAGACAAATGGTAAATTAATCGGTATATTGACATGTAATAAACGTGTTTTAGTTCAATATATGTTTTTCCATAGAAGCCATAACTGTACGTAAGCTGCCTTTATTTACTCAGTTAATGGAAAAGAAAACCTATATGTTTTATTAAGGTTGAGTTTACGAAGATACACAGGTTTATTAATAAAATTGTTAAATATCTTCTCAGCAAGACGGTTTTTCGTTTATACTTGCACTAATTAATATTTTAACCAGCTATTGGTAAGTTTAATAAATGTTACGTGGCAGGAGTTGGTGGTAGGTGGTGGTCAGTTTTACTGAGAACTGTTGACAATGTCTTAGAGGTTGTAGTGTATAACCGAACTATACACATCGTAGCCTCAAAAGAAATCTGCGATGTTTGGTAGAGTCAAACTGGAAGCACTCTTCTTACATGTGACTGAGGTTAAATTATAATCAGACAACTGTATATATTGGAAGAATTGGACTGAATCTAAGTCACACAGGTCAAAGACTCATTTTGAAATGTTTATCAACGAGTTAGCGGGGATTATCTCCCGTGAGCATTTTTAATTAATTTTTTCCCACTGTTATATTCTTATTTGTTAATCCAAGGCAAGTTCTAGATGACGCTGTTTATTTGCAATGGTTGATTGCTACTTTCACGCAGGTGGCAGTAACCGACGCGTGTCAGTAGGTGCCTTGTATACCATCCTTTTTAATTAGGCGTGTTGGTGAGACAGTGGTTATACTGCATGTGTCTTTCAAAGTTTCACATCTCGGAGACCAGAAGGATGGCTCTTACAAGACCTCTAGGAAGAACTGTTAAACAATATCCAGTGTAAACAAAGTTATAACTGGAGTGTTTAGTGAGGTTAACCCTATCCAGGGTTAGTAGTCTCCAAGACCAAAAATATTCAAGCACTTTCAAAGATTTTTTTGAGAACAATCAGCTGTCGAAAAATTGCGAGTGTAAGCACCATTTTACCAGTATTGAAGCCCCTACCAAATCACATCCTAAAATGCGCCTTTTCGTCAATATTTGCAAACTGAATCTAGCTTCAATCAATCTATTTTATTAGCTAGGAAATCGTATAATCAATTCCTCACTAAAGAATTCAAAGACTTTTAAAGACTTTCTTCGCTTTTTCACACAATTCAAAAACTTTTCAAAGACCTTAAAGGCCTGCATTCAAATTTAAAGACTTTCAAGGATTTCAAAGACCGCTACGAACCCTGCTATCTACCAGTTGAAGAGTATTTGTATATGGAAATTTTCGAGTTTAAATTTTATACAATTTTCAGACCTATAACCAGGAGCAACTGCGAAAAATGGCGCTATATAGGCCAACTGGCGGGACCAGTGGCCTTGCAATTCCGGTTAGAGCTCGACAACTGGACTCTGTAGCTCAGTTGGTTAGAGAAAAACCCTCGAAGCACAAGAGAGATCAACTACGACAACTTAACTCACATGAAACGCAAGTCCAAGCCTATAAGAGAGGCAATGAGTAACCTATACTGCGCTTGCTTTCATAGTTAAGGAATGCACGAAAATGAATGAATCGCGATTTAAAATTGTTCCAGGGATCTTTTATTTCTTAGTTCTTGCTCACTATTTGAACAACTCATTGTTCGTCTTAGTCAGCATTACATCAAAACTACCATCAATATCAATCAGGTTTCACGGTGTTATGCAGCTGTATTGATAATAAGCCAAATTACCAGTGTATAAGTACGTAACATCCAGCAGTGTGTGCCCAGCTTGATAAAATAGCCACAAAAAAATTCTTGGGCGCTATAACATTAATAGCCAACGGCTCAGCGTGATATATATGAATATATACTTCGTATACCAGTTTAGAACACAACATACAACACAAGTGCTTTCATTATTAACTTAGCTGTGAGTTTTTGTTTAAAAACTTCAAGACTGTGGTGAATATGTGTGTTCAAATGTGTAGGGCGGACACATTTTTGTGCAAAGTATTAAAATAGACAAAGTTTTCAAACACAGATGTAGTTTGTTTGTTGTTTGCGTATCAGGAAACAATAAATATTCATTTGCAAGTTGGTTGAGGTTTAGTCAAAAACTCAGTTGGTAGTTGTTTATATTCCTAGTGTTTTTGGCACACATCTAAATGTCTTCCAATGTTTTCCTTAATTCAATGAATATTAATCAGGGGGCGGCGGTTGAACAAAGGCCATACTCTGAGGGTCGTACTATCCACTGGATAGCGTTGCTGCTATATAACCCAGACTAAACTTTAGTATTTATAAATTAAAGTTTCTTTTTATTATTTGTGAGGTTCATATCCACAGCTTTGCAGCTTTTGAGTATTTTTACCACGGTTGAAAAAACTGTCCAGTGCCAGTGGATAGCGCTAATGAAAAGAATAACTTAAAAATATTGCATTCATTTGCAATGTATGGTATCGATAGGCAATTCCAGCTTTTAGATTATGCGTGCAGGGGTGATGGGAACTGGGAAGTAAGGTATCATATTGTTGATTATGCTGAAAAATTTCAATAAAAACTACCGAAACAACCGAAATATTTCGATATTTACAAGTATAAGCTATCAATCCGTGTTTACACGGCCACCATTTTTGTTTTTTTCAGCACAATCAGCAATATGATACCTTACTTCCCATCGTCCCCTGCACGCATAAACTAAAAGCTGGAATTGCCTATTAGCCTTTCTCACAGCCAATTTTTCCGCCATTTTGGGGGTACTGCCTCCTCTTCCACGTTTGAGAGTCTCCGCACCACGAACGAAACGCGACTTTTTAATTAGCCTTTCTAATTAGCCTTTCTCACGAAGGCCAAAATCCGCCATTTTTGGGGTACTGACAATTAAAAGTCGCTTTTCACGTTGTTTGAATTGTCTAGAATATTTCACGAGGGCAGACAGTACTCCAGAAATGGCGGATTTTGGCCTTTACCCAATAAAGGTAGGTATTCAATAATGAAATTGGTAACATTGAAGTGAACCTTTAATTCCTTTATATTAACATCAAAGCTCCCTAATTACATAAAGAACTGTCATCAATATTGTCCCATCATCAAGCACCATCTACCCATGAAAGTCTGCTGTGGTGTTACCACACGCTTATATGCAGTAGTGGACACTAGGGCCCAATAACTTCTGAAAGATTATTTTGTGTGTGTTGGTGTTATGTACTCAGGGGAATATGACGTTTGGGAAGCTAACTTTTCAGCTTGCCCGATGTGGATGCACACTCAGAGTAACATCACAAACATCAATTTCTGAAAGCTTTGAATGATACCTGGATAACAGAGCTGTAACAATTTTTCAACCATGAAAGCATTGGTATATAGGCCATAAGTGAAACTGTAGATTGCATAAAGGTAGTCATGTGTTGTCAACCCAATTTGCCCCCCTCTCCCCCCCTCCCCAGGGTTTCCCATTGCTTATATTATGTTATTCTCATTTAGAATAGCAACATAAGTGTGCTGCAAATTCATTCTAGCTGGTCACATATGGTAAATATTAGCAGGATTTAACATAACAAGTTCATGTCACTATTTACACCATTGCTTGTTAGAGAAAGTTGTCAACTTGTGATACCATGTAGGTGACAGTTAACTGTCCATTTATTTTATACCATGTTATAATATAACCAAGCATAAATAATTGAAGAAACTGTTGCAAAATATAGACAATTACCAGACTACATAAATACATAATTTGATTATCTGTATGCATGGATAAAATTTACCCATCAGGAACAAATTGCCTATTATTTTAATTTAACCTTTTACAACCCTGTTGAACAAATGCTTTCTAAATTATATATTGAGCAACCACAGATGTTCGTGATTGTTTAAACTTCGGAAACATTTCAACCATTTTAATTTCCAAGTATTGATTGGTTTCACTCAGAACTATATTGTGAAGCAGATATAGTAGTCTACTTGCACTCATCAGAGTGAGAAAATAACGTGAATTTTTTTGTTAGCTATTTTACAAAATCCCACTTCAAACGTCTGAACATTTTTGATGACCTGCTTAACATTTTGGAGTGTGTCAAAAGGGTGCATTTACGCTATTTTCTTAACGTTATGCAAGTAATTTATGATGTCTTGATGAGTAGAAAATTAATGAAAATATAATAAAAGGTCACCAAAATCGGATTAAAATGCGATTTCCCAACAGGGTTTCGTTTGAAATAGGCATTGAAAAGCGGCAGAAAAATTAAGCAAAGGCGTTTATACCGCCCAGGAAGAACACGCGATATTTGGAACAAACGCTCTTAATATCGAACACCAATTTAGTGTTCAATATCAAGGAGAGTTTTTCTGAGAAGTAGGATTGTTCATGTAAGGTTACTTGTAAGCTTAGAATTTTGGTTTTTCCAATGACACATACTTATCTACTTGCGAAATAGAGCATTTGTACAAACATAACTAATAATAGATTATAATATTTATGTTAGATTTCGAGATTTTTTTGGGAATCTCGCTCGATAGAACTCACAGTTGAAGGTTTTTGTAAGATGAAAATTTCGAAGAGCAGATTATACTAAACAATTTTTAGACCTGACTAGGACAGCTGCGAAAAATGCAACAATATAGACCATCTAGCCTGCATGGTCTGCGCGCAGGCTATAGGTCCTCTGGCAGGAATCAAATTTGAGATTCACAGCTATGATGATTTTGCCGAAAATTTTATCACTAACTATTCATCTTCTTTCTCTCGATCTCTTATTTTCACAACTGGCCCCAATCTAGCGCTTATCGCCGCTCAAAACTTTCAAATCAGATTACAGTAAAAGCTAAGAAAGATGTTCTCATTTGGCAAACCAGATTATCTGATAAAATGTTTACGCCAGGTTTATTCAAGAGACCTTAACCAGACGCTTTTAATTTGTCATGGTTTATGGGAAATTTATGGTCAATATAGCAAAATAGTTCACTAAAATGACAGCAAACTATAAATCATACCTATACTAGTTCACTACAGACTACAATATTAAGAAAATCTCGGCTAGCACACGTTTAGTCGAGCGTTTAGTCGTAATCAATTCGACAATCCCTTCAAGCGAAGAAAATGGTTGACATTTTTGTACGACGGGATTAAGTTGTCTAGTCAAGGTTTATTATACCCTTAGGATATTTCTCAAAACATTAAAAAGGGCTTTCGGAAAATATTTCCCCACTGAATATAAGCACAGCATTGAAAACACTTAACTAAAGCGAAAACCGAACATATTGTACAATAATAATTACTGTAAGTAAATGAGCAAGTTATTTCAAAATCATTCTAAAACGTTCTCATTGCGTTTAGAATAGTTGCGTTTCGTTCTAATTGCCTTTAGAACATTTGATTTCCGTTCTAATTTCCTTTCCAACATCGAGTTTCCTTATTGTGGTGGAATATGATCGTCGAACGTTCAACAGTATTCTTTCGAACATTCACGTTTCGTTCTATGAATGTACGCGTTGAAATAGCTTTCTCCGTTTCGTTTCAAAACAAACGCGAATGCACAAAGAGTTAATTCCTGCTCGGAATCGCTTGCAGCGCTTCAAATCTCACATACAAAGAGAGTAAAAGCTTTAGCCATAAGCTGATCGAATACAAAAGCGGTGTATTAACCTAGGCAAACGTATTTTATGAAAACCTGAGGTCATATTGACTTTAGGTTTAACTGCATGTGAAATGTACAAGCATTCGCTGACTCCCATGGCTTGCTTTGAATTTATATACATAAATTCGTAGTAGTTTTACACAAAACAGATGTAAAGGTCATACTAGTTCTGTATATAAAACTCGCAAAATCGGACAAATATGTTTTTAATAAATTTGATGGATTTAAATCCGGATACTTCTAATAACAAAGACCACGCAATAATTAAACGTACTTGAACCACAAAAAGCCTCTTTCACAGCCTACAATTCAACACTCAACCCAAAGTCCGAAATCTGTGCGACCAGTTTAAACCAAAAAGTCACAAATTACAACATATGGTATATACATTTATGCATCATACCTTTTGCCAATTTGGCTTCAATTCCGCGGCTTTCTTCCCGTCTTCGAGTGCTAGATCATACTGCTTGGTTTTCAAATAAACCGCAGAACGATTCGTGTATAAAACATGGTTATTAGGATCTAATGATATCGCTTCAGTGTACAACAAAGCAGCTTCGTCGAAGGCCCCTCTCTGACACGCGTGCGTAGCGAGTTTACTTCTCTCGAGCGATAACTCCCGATTACTTGGTTTCTCAATTTGTAAAGCCATATCTCAGGGCTTATCTGTCTACAACTTTGATATATCCATGGCCGCCCGAGCATAATTACATCCTTCCTTCATACCACCATTACGCAGTGCACAGTACGGACAAATACAGATTCCTAAAAGCAAACACAAATCTTAATCAGCTTGCTAGCCACAAATCCTCCTCACGAATGGATAATTTCAACAGGCCTATTTCGGTCTTTTGAAACTATTTAGATATCTTTACTTCTTGATAGTACAAAGAAGCTTCCGTCCATAAAATGGACACCATACTGAGCCTATTTCAAAAGCCGCCAAAAATTAAACAGACATATTTCTTGTCGTACTTTTGTATTCGCAGGCAGATAGTTGCTTGTATTTTCTTATTAGCTGTACGTTTGCAGTTGATTAATGCCCTCGTATATTTTACAGTTCATAAAATTGGTTAATGATCAACAATAAAAGAACGGAAGTCACTTGAAATCACTAAAAAGAACAGCAAACCAAAACACTTTCAGAAAAATTATAAACAAAATTGGAATTTGGAGACTGGAGTGAGAATTTGCCACAGGCAACGGAAGTTGACGAGTGTTGAACGGACTGAACCGATTATTTTCCGGACATTTACGATCATGCACAGTTCCCACAATCCTTTGCAAGCATGTTTCCACTTCAAAGTTTCACTCTTCACTTCTAAATGTTTCCACTTTGATGTAATTTCTCGAAGAAAATGTCCAAGAAATCCATGCAGTAATTTTGGATGAAAGGAAAAGTGAAAGAATTTTTTTGAAACCAAAACAGAAAAAATATTAGACTACTTCTTTCCATTAAATTTATAATATTTTCAAGGCAAGATTTACTGTATTAAAAGGTCTGATTATACAACTATAATTTATTCAGAGCTTGAATGAACATGAAGTATCCAGTTCAACCACAAGCATTGCCATCGCAGGCACACAAACTAAAAGTTTGTTTATGTTTGGCGAAACTCCAAATTATCAGTAAATGATCGTCTTTGTCAAAAATTTTCTTTCGAAACAAACAATGTTCATCCCAATATTTGGTGGTTATTTTTGTTTATCTTGGTTCTTTTTACGATTCCCACAGCTCCTTCATCGCAAAAAAGAAAGAAAATTTAAATGCCGGCACATCAGTCATCGAGGAGGTATTTCAAAATGTGAATTGTCAAAAATGTTGTGATTACTTATTTATAAATTTTAAGTTTATGATGTTTATCTAAATTGTATAGGTGAAAGCCATTGTAAAAAATTAAATACATGTTGAAGCTTGGTTAACTGGAAATATTTCAACTTAAATATAAACTTGATATAAACCAAATTTGACATGTAATAATTATCTTGATAAATGTCAAATATCAATTAGAGATGAGTTTTCCCTATGTGTGCTAGCCAATCAAAGTACATAATGCGTAATTAATAGAATATGTTTATTGATGCTATAAACTTTGCCAATAAACTTACTAAATGTCTTACGCAGTAAATATATGTACATATATTTTAGGAATTTTTCTTTTCAAGAAAAAAGGAAATTGGTTACCAAAAATTACATAACAGATGATCTTATTAAAACTAAATGAAGCTACACCACATAGACTTTCAAAACTTGTCATGTACATGCTATTGCCGTCTTTTTTATGTCCTTGATGCAATTTCAGTTTAACCGTTTAAGTGGCATTGTGCCCTAATGTGTCCTATTTTGTTATTTTATTCTGTCTAACGCCAGACGATTTTACTTGTCAAGGGGAAGATGCCGGCACTCAACAGGTTAAAAAATAATTGTCTCTTCCATATTTCACCATTTCAAATTTACTGCAACAAGAGCCCATACTATATGCCTTTGCCTGCTAATTATGAACAAATAATTAGAATGCATGCCTGTACAAGTTCCAGGAAAGTTAATTGATTAAATTCATTTGAAGGTGCTGGTGAAAATATAGAAAATACAATGACGGCATATCATCAGTAAGTCAGATAAAACTTTTTAAGAAGAAAAGACTGTTAGATGTAACATTACTGCCAAAATTCTGATAAATTTTCATATTTCAGTGCGGTACAGAAAGGAACAGAAATGTTGGAACTAGATGTTCACCTAACAAAAGATGGCCAGGTTTATCTACAATTATAATTAACACAAGAACATTCATCATTAGCACACTCTTAATTACAGTGCAGGCATTACAGTATGTACTATGATTAAATTTACCATGATATGTTATTATACAAATAATGAATGTTTATGAGTGCAATGGTAAGAATATTTTCATGAGGTGAAAGATGGAATGTTCCATTCAACGAGGCGACAGCCGAGTTGAATGGAACATTCCATCTTTCACCGCACAAAAAAATTCATTATTTGTTTTATATAATACCAAAATAGACTAATAGATTCGTATGAGAAGCATTTTGAGTGATGCGATTTATTGAAAACACAAAGAGTGCAATTGTACTATACGTTTTATTCCATTGCACTCGCAGAGAGTGCAATGGAACATATGTTCCATTGCACTCTTGGGAAATGGAATTTTCTATTCAATATCATGTGACCATAAACGGCCAATTAAACGACTAGAATTCAATAAGGTATTATATAAAGTATACTTGAAACCAAACAAGTAATCCAGGTGATCTCGTGCTCATATTTTAGCCAATCAGCGCTCAGAAAGGGCTGTCCGAATAGAAATCCATTTTGATGTATTCCGTCAATTATATCTTTCGTTATTCTTGATGAAACTAGTTGAAATTTTGTAATTATGTTTGGCTATGAGAACTATAGCTCTGACAAAAATATGGAATCGAAATAAAGTATATTACAGGAGATATTCAGTTGTTTTAATCATAAAATGGATTTCTATTTGACAACTAGTGCCAGTACTTTTCCGCATATCAAGATCATCTGGATTATTAGACAAATTTACCAATAGAACAAATTCTCAATAACCTAGTTGGTCTTATTGTTTTTTTTGGTACAGGTGGTGGTTACCCATGATAATGACCTTGGCAGAATATGTGGTGTCAAACAAAAAATTTGTGAAACCAATTATGAGGTATTCATTATAACAGTAATTACCACAATGTACCACATTAAGTTGCACCCATGGCACTCTCCCATATATCTATACTTTATCTATTCAATATGTTCAACAGCTTTACTACTTAATTACTCATCAAAAAGTTAATATATCTTCTAACTTTCAGGATCTTCCAACTTTGTTGCCCGTGTTGGATGTCACATTCAATCCAGGTATGTTCAATCCATTAAGCTGCAAGAACTCAGTGGTGGATCCAGCAAAGTTTTTTGTGTGGGGGTGCTAACCAATGGCGAAACGAGCGCCGAAGGCACGAGATTTCTAGGAATACTCCCCCGGAAAATTTTTAAAATTTGGGTCTCTGAAATGGCATTTCCAGCATTCTGAGAAAACATTCTGGAAAATTTTTAGATTCTCAAAACATTTCAAAATTCAGAATATTTAATATTGGCTATTAATTCCGCTATTGTCAACTAGTGATACGCAAAGTTCTGAATTCCTTAATTTAACATAAGTTGGTTAGAATTAGGATAAACGTCAGTTTTGCACCACCCCCCATGCACCCCTGTTGACCAGGGCCTGGGGGGGGGGCACCCCCCTAAATCCACCACTGCAAGAACTTGTGCCGGTAGAGCCGGAGTTCCTTGCTAGCACTGATTACACACAGACATATGACTAACTTATTGTCAGTGATAAATGGTAATACTCAGTGAGTAACCTTCTCAATTACTCAAAGGTAAGCTTTACATGATTTTAATTGCATGCTCAATAGATCAAGATATATGTATTTAGTTCATATACTATTTCATAGGTAAACATGCTGTGGCAAAGAATGGCAATGAAAAGATTCCACTACTTGAGTCAGTTTTCAGAGCATTTCCAGAACATCCAATAAATGTCGATATTAAAGATGACAATGATGAACTCATTGAAAAGGTGCAAAAAATAAAAATTTCAATAATTCTGCAATTTGAATACTTGATTGGGGATGGGAACCTAAAGCCTGGTTCACATTGTCTAGCAATTCTGTCGGCAATTTTGTCTTTCTGACAGGCCTTAAAACATAGTGTGTATTATTTGTTTTGCTAAAGGTACACCAGCTAATAGTCGACTATAACAGGAAAGATATGACAGTCTGGGGCACTTTTAATGATGAAATTAACAGCAAACTTTACAAGAAGGTAAAAGAAGAAATTACAGGTTAAGCATGCAAGCTAGGTCATACCTAAATTTATATCATTTTGTAACTAAAATTTTGTTCTATAGGACCCAGAAATTCCAACATTATTTGGTATATGGCGCTGTGTCTCACTAGTAGCAATGTACTACCTCGGCATCCTACCATTTGTTCCTTTAAAAGAGGGTTTTTTAGAGATTTTATTGCCATCCACATTACTCAAGTAAGTAAAGCATGATGATCGATGAATTTTATTAATACTAAGGCCAGGGTCAAACGTCAAACTTTTTATGCACCAAACCTAATGTTAATGAGCTAAGTTCTTTGTTTCACTTCATTTGCATTAGGTTTGGCATATGAAAAGTTCGACGTTTGCCCCTGGCCTAACATATTACAAACATTTAGAGTTTGTGTAGATTGCTGGCTTTACCTTTTGTTTTTGTGACATTAAATTAAGTATCAGGAAAAACCGTGGCAGCATAATGGTCTTTCTTCTTTCAATCTGGCAGGCTGAAGGAAAAGAAATATATGCAGTGTAAAATCTTGTGACTGGCACTCAGAGATCCCAAGGATTAAGTGCTAAGTTTCAAGGCACTAAATGAATGTGTATAATATAAAAATTGTGCAATATAACCCATTATTACAAGTATAAAGCTGCACTGCACCTTATTAGGCAGTAATATTTCATACTTTGATATCGACTCTTTCTAGTACCAGACAGTTTAAAGTGTTGCATATTATTGGCCTACTCGGTTATAAGTACATTTTTTATCGTTAATTCAAAATATTTTGCAGGCGAGATCTGACGAATAAGCAGAGAATGATAGTGAGAGTTGTGGACTGGTAAGTTGATTTTTACATACCAGACTTTATAGTTAAGATTGATCTTGGCATAACCAGTCTGGCTGCACATACTCTGCTTTGCAGACATCCTTATATAGCCAGGGACACCAAGGCGAGGGCACAGGGGGGCAATATTGACATAAGGGCAATCATTAATTAATATTCTGTTTCCGAAAAAGTTTTCCGGAACCTTAATTCACCAAAACAAGGGCAAAAAATTTTTTAAAGTTAACCTAATTTTTTACACAATATATTCCAGAAAATTTCACCTATATTTCAATATTACGTCCATGCATTTCACCCATAATTCATACTTTTTAATCGTTGTACCTCATATTTTTTTTAGTTAGAATTTTCATCTAAGGGCACGTTCACCCCTCTTACTAAAGGCAAGGGGGTGATGCCCCCTGCCCAAGACAAGGGGGTGATGCCCCTGCCATCACCCAAGGGGGTGATGCCCCTTTCCGGCATCCCTGCTTATAGCTACAGTGTATGCTGCTCACGTTTACTCTGTCAATGACAATGTCATACTGGAAATAAAGTATTATAAGACTAGGTCAACAGTAATTTCTTGTTCCATTAGGTTCCTTATGAGTCCTTCGTTGATTAAACATCTGGAAAGAAGAGGAATACAGGTATTTAAAGTCTAAAAGTTCAAGAATTCTTACCCAATTCACAAGTATATTACATCAACTGCTTTTAATTATTTTTAAACTTTTTTCTTTAGACATACCTCTGGGTTTTAAATGAAGACGAAGAGTTCACAAGAGCTTTTGAATATCTTGGCGTTGCAGGCGTGATGACGGACTATCCTAGTAAACTCACAGAATACTTGGAAAGAAATACAAATGACAAAAATAATTAGAACGTAATTAAAACTCGATATTAAATTATTAATGCTACGGCGTAAATTGGTTCATTGTAAATTCACATTCATTATTTTATTATTAAAGACTTTTATTGAATTATACCTATGTATTATATAAGTTCTTTTTATCTTATATTAACTTATTATAGATGGGAATTTCAAATGTAAATTTTATACATTTTAGACCTACTGTAACTAGGAGCAGTTGAAAAATGCAACTATACTACTATAGGCCCTGATGTTGGTAAAAGTGCTGCACCAGAATTGCAGGGCAGCAGCAAGCAGGGTTTAAAAATTGATTCCTGCCAGAAGAGCTAGTACATGTTGCATTTTTCGGAACCGTTCCTGGCAAGCCTGAAAATAAGTGTCCGGTCACGGTCATTGACCTCTACAAATACATAATTTCTAGTGTTTTAATTGACAGGCACAAGTTTGCATTATTCAGAAACTTATGTGATTATTTCTATATATTAGCAAAATATTAATTCAACAGGATTAAAATGCAAGGTTAGCAAAAACTGTTCTAAATACCATTGAATGTATGTAACCACTGCATATTTGATTGACAGGTATGTTTTTTTTTCATGACAGGCACATATGCATTGGTGCTGGTCATTTTGACAGGCAGGCCTTAAAAAATTATTTCCAGGCTTGGTTCCTGGTAGCCTCCTCCGCAGGCAACTCTTAAAACACATGAGGGATAGTCAGGGATAGTTGATTTGATAGTTACATTATATTGTCACTTGGATTATCCATCTTATATACCATATAATAAAACTAGACAATACTGTTTATAAAATCATTTATTTTAAAAGCGTGGTCGTACATTCATTTAAATTATGATTATACACTTCTTAAGTTATAACATGATAAATTAATAATTTTTTTGAGATTTTAAAATTCCAAAACTAAATTAAAACCATATTATTTAGCATTTTGTGGCTTTTTTCTAACTATGTATAATTATGTACAAATATCTACAACCTACATACAATTTATAATGTCATCTAAAGGCATGTTTGCTAACTCTTCGTCACTTTCCGTATCCGATGGAGATAAATAAAGGGTAAAGGAATTATTTGCGTCTTGTGAAGAATTCTCTCCAAGATCCGAGGATGGTTCGTTATCCCAAGACGATGCATAAAGAACCTCATTAACCTGTAATGACCCTATCTTGTCATCGCCAAATAACTCTTGACAAACCTCGTTCTCCCTCTGACAAAGCTTATTTCCTTGACAAACTTCGTTATCACCTTGACCAACTTTGTTATCTCCCTGATCATTCTCGTTATCTCCCTGATGATCCTTTTTATCCGAAGATAACCCTGGACGAACTACAGGTGAACCTGGTTCAACCTTGGTTACTTTTGATGGCGATTCAACGCCAAATGCACATGCTCGTTTCCTTGGCGATAAGGGTGGAGTCACTCCATCTAATATACTTCGACTCATAATGACCCTTTCCTCAACCTCACGTACAAATTCATACATGGCTGGTATGATAGCTTCGTTCCAGTAGGATTCATTAAACTCAAATGGAGTTTCCCGATTTTCACCATGTAATCGCTCGAGTAAAATCCCTTTGCTTTTATTGCACAAGTACATATAAGCTTGCAGTTGGAGAACATCGTAATCAGGGCACATGAATCGTCTGGTACGGTTCTTAACCTCGACTATGGTGCTCTCGTCACGAGCATCAACACGACCGACAAGGAGCCAGGATATGTCATTATATGTCAATATCTTGCGATACAACTTTGCTGGTTCTCTGCGCACAGCCTTTCCCGAGGCAACTGCAAATTCTGTGACAGTTTTAGCTTCCAAAACAGTCCCTCTGTCGCGACGTAATTTGTGGGCTAAAGCGTCTTGAGTCGGTTTGTCCACAGCCTTGCCCGTTTCCTTGACGATAGTCTTACAAACCTACAATTGCAATAGTTCTGTTAATAATAAAATACCATCAATGGTAAATAATGAAACATCATGGGTTTTACCATTGTATATTGTACCAAGTTAACTGTACCATTTGGGAAATTTATAATAACCAAATATATAAAGGGGTCGAAATTTACATTTGCCTCTACTATACAACCGGAATTATTAAAGTAGACTTTGAAAATCACTATTCCGTCTGAAGATTCACTATTCTTTTTATGTCTCTGAGAGCCTGTTCACAGGCTATTGTTGGAGACAATTGCGTTGTATTTAAAGCCGCAAGACCTCTGAACTGGAGATCAGTAAACAAACAAGCGAAAACTTTAATATTTAACACAACAAGAATCTATCAAATGTACGTGCAAAAACTCAACTAAAAAATCAATAGTTATGGAATACCGTAATCATTGAAATGAATACCCTGAATATAAGAGTTCAGTTAATACCACTTGACCCATAATCATTGATCCAATTATATATCTTACAAACCTCTTCCACTTTTTCCTCAACCGATTTCTTTTCTTCACCACAGAGAGTAGCAACAGCTTGGTTGACTCTTTCACTTTCGCCCAACAAATTCAACAACACTTTCTCTTTCGCTTCGCCAAACTCTTTTGTGTCGACAAAATTCATAATTTTCTGGCGTAGATTGCGCCATTCCAGATTGGAAAAGATCTCTTTTAGCGAGTTCGTGAACTTTTGCTTTCCTAAATCGCTTTCTATTTCGTCTGGCAATGCATTTCGCATCGGTTTATCTTTTATATATTTCTTGCAAAGTTCAAACACTTCGCCGGCGTAGGCCAAACTCAGCGAAAAAGCGAACGATGGGCGATCGAATCGCTTCCATACTCCGAAAACAGTTTCTTCTTTTGCTTTGTAGGGATGTTGATCAACAGCACTTGCTAATTCGCTAGCATAAATCACGATTTGTTTTCCCAGACCAAAATCCAACGCCATTTTGTTAGCTTTGACATTAGAATGACAATGTCAACATTTGTTTATAATTTTTTCCCCGCGATGTGGCGGGAAATGCAAGCAAGACAATGAAAATACTTCATTGAAGTGCTTACGCATTTCCGGTTATTGCAATCGTGCGCAAACTGGCACAAACTTGCCTGGGCAAATTCTTGTAGCCTGCACGGCAGACGGTCTACCCGCGTCTCTCGCGCGTTTCTCCTCGCGGGTCATTACCATCCCTATTCTGTCATCATTACAGCCACTATTACAGCCTTTTGTATGATCGATAATTTCAGCAATATATTATAGAAACCACCATCTAACTTGCAGTTACTGGACAGTATCAACATATTACAGTAAAGTTGTCATGAATTTCGGTGGCAAATAAATTGAATTGAGAGATGCAGTTTAATTCTCTCGCTCCTATATTTGAGTTTGTCATCCTATTATGTTCGCTGTCCCGTTAAGTCCGTAACGTTGTTGAAAGCCGTATACTAGCAAAATAAAAGCTAGGAATGACAGCTATACTGCACACCTATCCCAATAAACAAAACTCAAAGGCGAAGGAGACAAAATTCAAAATGAAAGCGGAAATCTCACGCTTGAATAAAACTTAAAAGAGACGGCAAAGCTCAATAATATATCAAGTTTTGTCTTGCAACAGTAGGAGGCAGGAATCTCATGAGCAGCTTAGTTTGTTGTCGATGCAAATGAGGGCAAAGGTATAGTACCATCAGTAATGAAAGGTTAAATTTCTACAATGTCCAATCGTTTACTCATCAATATAGCAAATGCTGTAGAATGGTTGAATGATAGGGCGAAAGATAGGGTGTTTTATAAAGGAGTGGTAAAGTTTTTGGAAGAGGCAGCTAGTATTTTAGAACCTGCTGTCGAAAGTCTTCGTGGCAAAGATATACATCAGACTGACCAGGTATTTGCCAGACCTTTATACAAATAATCTGCTTAGTGTGAAAAAATAGCATAGATTTCATCTTCGTTCAGGCAATGTGTTGTGTGTTTCACTGAGTAGGACATACACTATAGTGGATCGATACAGAAAGACCATGAAAGAGAGACTTAGAGCAAGTCTAGTGCAAGCATGGCGGTCAATTTTAAAACAAAGACAAGTGACTAAATTGTCGACTACATGTAATGACTTTGTGTTTGCTGGTGAATATCACATGTAAAAACGCACAAGTTGTAACAAACCTGCAGTAGACTTGTAGCAATGCTGTTCCAACAACTTGTTATCAGGATGTGTTCGCACTGCTTGTTCCCAGCTTGTTGACAAGTTGTCAACGGTTTGTTGGCAACTTGCTACAAGGTTATTGAGCACAACGGACTTGTTACAAGTTGTTCCAACAACTTGGTATCGTCTTGCAATTCAACAATTTGTCAACAAGTTATGGGTGACAACCTTGTAGCAACTTGATAAACTAACAGCATTGTTACAACTTGTTGACAAGCTTGCTACAAGCCTGTTGCAAGCACATGTTGTTGACAAGTTGTGAGATTTTTACGTGTATACATGTCATGCCCTACAAGTGTCAATCTTGAGGTTCACTCCATGTGTATTTAATCAATCAATCCTTTCGTTTAGATAGTAGACGAAGACAGTATCCTGATGATATTAAATGATCTGATCGATCATATCGATTACATCACGAATAAAGATGGTATGCAAATGACGTCACGATTAGAGAAAGCCAGACAACGGTTGGACCTAGCTAGACAAACGATGCGATTGGAATCAGCCATAATTCCCGAAACACGCGTGGACTTACAGAAGATTTTAGACAATGTGGAAAGCGCGTTACAAGAGGATAGTGATAACATAAATTTAAAAACTGCATTAGTTCGGTTGAGAGGTACAATGAATGATTTGTCAAATGTTTAAATATTGTATAGCTAGATAATGAACAGAGCTCACGGTAAAATAATCGTTCAATACTGTCCTATAAAATACATGTCCTTTTTCCTCTAAGAAAGCTGACTGGCTCCTCAAATAAAATATAAGTTTATCTGATGAATGAGAAAGTTTACCCAAACCCTAACAGCCTAATAATGTCCAGCTTTGCCTGACGTCTGTATCTACACGGGCTCGCTCAACTAGCTGGAATGTGTGTTAATGCTCTGTCAGACTAGCCTGCGAACAGGCTCTCTTTGAACAGGCTCAATTGAGCCTCTATTAACTATGGTCTGTCTATACACGCGCTTATTGGCCCGATTCAGACAGAAAGATCAACTGTCAAGACAGGTCCATTTGTGTAGACGATCCTAGCATGAGTTCAATCCCTGTGTCTAGTATACAGACGAATTATCTTTCCTTTGTCGAAGTCTTTGCAGACAGATTGTCTCTCGCATGAATTCAGTGTGAAGGCATTTCCAATAATTCCACGTACATTGTGTTATAAATGCGAAGTGAGACGAAACTGGCTATGATAGGACTCACCAGCTACCATGAACTGAAATCACCAAAACCAGATGATGTCTTAGCTTTCTTCTTCGCTGGCTGCGATGAACTGTCGTCAACGCTACTAAATGTAAGGAAATAATTTCAGGATTTTGGGCATTCAATTTTGTGCATGGAAGGGCCGCGGCTTCTATTCCTACCAGAGGGCCTTATATATAGTTGTATTTTTCGCAACTGCTTGTGATTAGACCTAGAATGCGTGCTTCTATCCTTTCTCAGTTAAACAAGTGACGCCATATAATATTAACTATTCAAAATGAGCGATTTATAAGGGCAAATTAAACTCGTCCCATGACAAATCGCTATAGACCGCTCCTCGGACAAGGCCGATTTATAAGGTCTAATATTTCTATGATAAATTCACACTGGAGATTTCCATACTTCTAAGAAAATAATTCACGCATTCATCTCCAATATTTTCATCTTCAACATTTTCTTGAGTAAAATCGTCTCGCATTCGAGAGAGAAAAGTGAACTTAAGATGAGCTAAATCTGGTACGCGGATGTGACAAAAAGACAGTTACTTATACTTTTCGTTTGGATTTGTCACCAGTTTAAATTTATTTTTCACCTGTATCCTTCTTTGTTGACAAAACAAATGCACATTTTTTACCCGTGTTGCTGACACTGAGAATTTAGGGTGTGTTTTTTGTCAGGTCCTCGTACTAGATTTCCTACATCTTAATTAAGTTCGCTATTATTAAAACAGTATAGTCGACATTAGCGTGGCTTGATGGATTACCTAGATACTTTTGGTATATATTTCCCAACTCCTGATCGATGAACTTTCATTTCAGTTTCCAAGGCAGAGGTTGTATTTTGTTTTCTTTCCTCCTGCAACATGGTAGCGAATGAATGAACACCCATATTTATTGAGGCTTTCACTAGCTAAATAAGAGTGGCTCTCAAAAGAGTAGTATGTCACTAGTACTCACTACCTTCGAAACTGACTTTCAGCTGCCAGGCCAAAAAAAAATATGTGGGTTTCCGGTTTCCCGACCCTACCTAGCTTTTGGACGCCGAAATGCCGACCCTAAACTTTTTTACTGGATCATGTTTGTAAGTGTTTCCACTTAGAGGAAAACGTTTGTGAAAAACGGAAATTTTAGGCAATATTAGGGAAATTTGTTTTTGAATGTGGAAGCACTCACTAAACAAAATGGCGTCCGGTTGTTAGGAAAATTAAAAAAAAAGTTCAAAAAAAAAAGTTAAAACCAACCTACCCTACCCAAGTTTTTACAAGAAGAAATAGGAACCCACATTTTTTTTTGGCCGCATGATTTTCATGATTAGTTATTGTGCCATGAAAAACCTCATTAAAAACACTTCGATGACGATGTATTAAGCGACGTCCCTTCCGCCTTCGTCAGAAAAGCCTGTAATCACGACCTTAGAAGTGCTTATACGTCACGTCATTTTCAAACAATGAATTATTGACCCAGGAGTGTCCCACAATGCAATGTGCATTTTTCTGTACAGAACTTAGCTTCATATATATCCGGGGCGAGAAGTTCAGTCATTCGGTCAATGAGAAAAGTGAAGCCAAGATGGCGGCCATTCACGTCCAATAGCTCTGAAAGCCGTAAACTGGCTTCACTTTTTGGACTCGAGTTCTCGCTCCAGATATAGATGGAGCTCACTGCTTTTGTTTAAAAATTGCGTGACGTAAGCACTTCTAAGATCTAATACTACTTACGTCATCACGAAGGGACTTCGCTCAAAACGTCGAAGCTTTTAAACTTTCTCAGGTGGTTCAGCCACAAACTATGGTTCATCATGGTTGCTTCATTTCATCCTTACCTCAGCCGCTCGTTTTTTCTCTTCCTCTTCTTTCTCTTTTTCTGCTTTCAACTAAAAAAACATACACGTTTTAACTTTGCTTTCAAGAAGATTGACTCTACCAAAACCACTGATTTTCCCCGGGTCCTTCAGTTCTCTCCTGTTGTTTCACTGCAGCAATAAGGAATATAATCCATTCATCACAACAATGAAAACTCACCTTTTCATCAACTTCTTCAAATGGATTGACAAAAACACTCACATTACTTATTTTGATCAATTCCTTGAGAAACAAAATGGATTAAACTTTTAAGATAGATGTTTAATAAAATTTCTCCCTGAAAGGGTTTTTCAGAAATTATTTACAATTTTTTTTAACCATGCACAAAGTTTAGTTGTTTTTTTCAACACATGTTACAGACAATTCGAGATAAACTCGTGAAGATTCGTCTGAAAAAATTGTTACCTTTGGTCTATCTTTTTCATCACATTCAATTTTTTCCATTTTATTTATTGTATCCATTCCGCCAACAACACTAGAGATAAATGAATAATATAGAAATATTTCAGTATTTCACTACCATAAGCTTGCATGTAATGTATTAAATCAGACCATAGGGTAAGGAAATGATTATTTTTAGTTTTATCACAACGTTTCGGAGTATAACTCTATCTTCAGTTTTGAAACAGGTAGAATAGAAAACCTTTTTTAACAATTTAAAAACCATTGTACGAGATTTGATGAAACTGTGCAAATATTGTCATAATTTTACTCACCGTCCAAAAACTGAATGTTTGTTGTCAAGATGGCGACACGAACGGTAGGTGATGAAACTAGGAAACAAAGAAGAATTAAGACCTGACAGGATACAAAATAATTAATCGCGAAACTATGCAGACTTTCTTTGTTCCAAATGATATACATTTATTTAATATAATTAGTTAAACTTACAACTGAGATTTATTAGTGTTGGCTCCTGAGTTTGCCATACTTAAAATACCACGACCTAAAATAAAACCATGAAAAATACAATTGAAAGTCCAATTCCAACGTCTTAAACAATAAAAACACATAATGATTTGTTGAAATTTTCAGACCTGTGTGAGTTAAATTTGGTTTAAATTCATCTTTAAATGCTGGTCCCCATGCCGACTCCCCACCTGCAGGAGAAACGCAAGACAAAATGAAAGACCACTTATAGCGTGTTTGATTGTAGTCATTGGACATTGCACAAAAGAACTTTAAAAAAAAACTTTAAAAAAAAACTTTTAAAAAAAACTTGTAAAACATTTTGAACACTTATTAGGTATAATTATAAAAACGAACCTCTACCCGTTCCAGTTGGATCACCGCCTTGTATCTATATGCGAAAAATCAATTTTTCATTCATATATTTTATTTATTAGTTTCAAAACTGTATTTTATACAACAGAGCTAGTCCAATCATATAGAATATAAGACTGGAGTAGCTGTAGACATACAGTCATGTTGGTGAGTATATAATAACATTTGTAATGAATATTGACAGGAAAGTGTACCTTAGGAAGAGCTGGGAATGGATAGGGATACAACTACCCGAAGTTCTCCTTGTATTTTTCAGCATGTATCCCTAATCTATCCATAGCTTTCTTATTATTGGCATTACCTACACTGGCACAGACAATTAACCATTTCCCAAAGTCCTGGGTCTAGTCGCGCGAATCCCTTGTTGGTGGGACAAGAAATATCGCAGCACACATTTAAATTAAATGTTCAATGTAAAAAGGAGATATTTCATTTTTAGTCGTGTAAAAAGTTGATACTTGATGGTAGACACTTCTACTCTTTCACATATTTGACGCCAGTCCCCTTATATTTTGTCCCTCCAAACGATCCCGGAATGCACTGTGATCTCTTTTGGGAAAGGGCCAATACCTTAAACATACACTAGACTTACCATAAAGTTGCGAATTGAACGGTGAAAGGCTAGAGTAAAAATTAAGATTTAAATAATATCAGTTTGTATTGAAAATCCACAATTTAAAAATGCCAATGTTCTACTTACTAGTGTTGTTGTAGTAACCAGAAGCACAGTGTTTTAAGAAGTTCTCGCATGTTTTGGGAACCTACAAACAAAATAGTCATATTCTAAGAACTGTACTGCACAACACAGAAAAGCGTCACAGTGCACAAATAAGGATGAACAGGGGTGGAAAAATAGGCGAGCACGTGAGCACTGCTCGCAGGAAATGTTAAACAGCTGCAATAAATTCGTTCGAATGAAGATTTGCTATTGAAAATTTGAAGGAGACCTTAACACCCATCTCCCACTATGGGCGCAACAACATATGGTTGACAACAACAGACATGCATTATCCCTTGAATTTAAAACCATGGTCACTCCGTTGGTCTGCAGGAAATTCTTGGATCCAGGTTGTGCTTCCGGAAGAATTCTTTTTTCCTGTCCTGAAGGATGACTGACATTGTTACCAAACAGCAAGAAATTAGCTTGAGTAACTCCAGACGAAGGGCCTTCGCTCGAAACGTCGAAATTCTCCTTATATTTTTCAGGTAGTTGCATCCAGTTGTCATAGGTAGTTGCATCCAGTTTCAGGTAGTTGCATCCAGTTTCAGGTAGTTGCATCCAGTTTCAGGTAGTTGCATCCAGTTTCAGGTAGTTGCATCCAGTTGTTTCAGGTAGTTGCATCCAGTTTCAGGTAGTTGCATCCAGTTTCATTTCAGGTAGTTGCATCCAGTTTCAGGTAGTTGCATCCAGTTGTCATTTTTCAGGTAGTTGCATCCAGTTTCAGGTAGTTGCATCCAGTTTCAAGTAGTTGCATCCAGTTTCAGGTAGTTGCATCCAGTTTCAGGTAGTTGCATCCAGTTTCAGGTAGTTGCATCCACTTTCAGGTAGTTGCATCCAGTTTCAGGTAGTTGCATCCAGTTTCAAGTAGTTGCATCCAGTTTCAGGTAGTTGCATCCAGTTTCAGGTAGTTGCATCCAGTTTCAGGTAGTTGCATCCAGTTTCAGGTAGTTGCATCCAGTTGTCAGTTTTCAGGTAGTTGCATCCAGTTGCATCCATCCGAAATTCTCCTTATATTTTCAGGTAGTTGCATCCATTGTTACCAAACAGCAAGAAATTAGCTTGAGTAACTCCAGACGAAGGGCCTTCGCTCGAAACGTCGAAATTCTCCTTAAATTTTTCAGGTAGTTGCTAACTACTAACCCTAAAACCAGCATTCTAATATTAATTCCACCAGGTGAAGTGCAAGAAACAAGATCATTGAAGTCCACCTTATCACGACCCGCACACCCGATCACCTATATATACATGGACTTACGGTTACAGCTCAACAGCTGGCCTCTGTAGCTCAGTTGGTTAGAGCGCTGCACCGGGATCGCAGGGCCGTAGGTTCAATTCCTACCAGAGGACTTTGTGCTGCATTTTTCGCAGTCGTTCCTGGTCAGGTCTTAAAATGTATATATACTCACTTGGATTACAAACCCTTGTAGAAATTAACTTACCATTTCACAATGAAGTTCCAAATTCAAGTCTCCCATGCTTGTTGATAGACGAACATAGCCTGTTGATGGAAAAATAAAAATCGGAAAGTTGTAAATAAACTCTAAACTTCTAAACTCAACTCTAAACTTCTGCTATATTAAAAGATAATCCAGATTAAACTTTAGCATTTATAAGTTAAAGCATCTTTTTATATATTTCCGGGTTCCATATTTGTAGTTTTAAAGGTTTTGAAGTATTTTTACAAAGGTTGAAAGTATCAGGATAGCACTAGCTGGCCTTCGTACAGAACAACGAGTACCATGGTTTGCAAATCTGAGGTAAAAGAGCCTCAAGTTATTTGAAACTTGAGGCTTTTGGTGGTAAACAGCTTAATTTTGCCTGTTCTCGATTATGGTGATTTAGTCTGGGGTGACAAAAATAATGTATCGCTGATGAATGATCTGCAAATTCTTCATAATAAAACTGCAAAGTCTGTGTTGGATCTACAAATCGATTCTTCTAGTAGCCAGGCTTTAACAATGTTGAAGTGGTATCCTTTGTCGTATAGAAGACAATTCCACAAATGTAGTTTTGTTTATAAAGCCTTGAACAATAATGTCGACTTTATTATGGAAGAAATTAAAGGAAGTGATTTACACTGTCATGATACAAGAAATAAACAGTTAGTAAGACTCCCCCTTTGTAGAACCAATTGGGGACAACAAACATCGCACTATATGTTTTTTAATGAATGGAATAATCTTCCGCCATTTGTTAAAGATTCTAGTAGCTTTTTAGCTTTTAAAAACAAATATGTCTCAGTATGTAATGAATAACGTGTTATCTTAGTGTTTTAAGCGTGGACTTAATTGACCATTTAATTAACTTTTTGAACTTTCTTAGGATTTCTAATTAATTATTAATTTTTTTTTCATTATCTTGTTGCATGCTGTATTTTGTTTGGAGTAGATAGCAATAATTATAGTCAGTATTTTATGTAAATAATTATTTCCTTCTTATTTGAGGACCCTTATGAAAACCATCCCTGATGATAAGGCTTCCTCACAAAAGATTGTTTAAAATAAAAATAAATAAAAACTTCCACCAAAGTTAAGTTCCTGTTATATTTACCTTTCTTCTTCACTTCTCTGTAGCGTAAGACGTCCTCATCAATAATGGCTGTGAAAATATGCAGAAAACTATAGTGGTTAGTGTCCTAACAATTTGTTTAACATGCCCACAGACGCTAGTGAGAAAGTGGAAACAAAATATTCACCTGCTTCTTGTTTTGTCACAGGAATTCGAGCAGTTGATGTCAAAGAAGCTCCCATCATGCCAGTCGAGTAAGGAGCCTAAACATGAAGAAACGTTGTGTGTTTCAAATGTGGCCCTGGTCATTATAGCCGTTGTAGTGGACTGGAGTCTGGAACACAGGCTAGGTCATTAATAGACCTTTCCCCTTATGAGTGAAATTTTGATCTAGACAAGCCTGGACAAAAATTTCATCACAGCTTGAAAGAGCATCATAAAATTAGTAATATTCCGAAGTTTCGTTGCGAAATGTTGTAAAATGCGGATAATATAGCCTTGCGAAATTTGCCGTTTTACAGTCATTTTCAAACTGATTACCAATTTCCCATTTGTAATACAAAATGACTGAAAAACGGCAAACTTCGCAAGGCTACAGTATATTATCCGCATTTTACAACATTTCGCAACGAAACTTCGGAATATTACTAATTTTGTGATGCTCTTTCAAGCTGTGATGAAATTTTTGTCCAGGCTTGTCTAGATCAAAATTTCACTCATAAGGGGAAAGGTCTATTATAGTCACACAAATGACCCAGTGTAGATAGGGCTTTGTAAAAACAACCAATCATACTTACAGCATTCCTTGCATCAGCTTTTGATGTACTGGCACCAGAGTCTTTCTCCTACAAATTAAAGTAACACGATTATTTTAAAGTTAGAAATATTATAATGTATAGGTTATCATTACGGTAGCTTGTGTTTGAATATTAATTGAGCATGCTTCAGTTACATTTTTTGCTTTTTGTGTATACGATGAATCATTTCGATCACTCACAGGTTCTTTGTAAGTTTGATGTAGTTCACTCAAAATGCTGTCAGTTTCCGTATTGGTTTTTCTTATGTAGTACATTGGATCTTTCTTCGCCTTTGCCTCTCCTGGGAAATAAAATAAAACAAAACTTTTAAGACATTGGAACTACTGAAAGATATATTGCTGTCTCTCTGGGCACAAATTCGTAAGAAGTTATTTCGCTGGCCTTAGAGTGACAAAACGTAACAAAGCAACGGTTTTACTAACACTAACCCTATTCCAAACACCAACTCTAACCGTAATCCTAACCCTACTGGCTACTCCTAACCCTACTCCAAGTTTGTTTCTAACCCAATCTTGAGGAAAATTTTTTTGACGAAATGTCATTCTGAGATCAGTGAAATAACTTCTTCCCACAAAAAAGCACAAATTCTTAAATATTGTATTGACTACATAGAGTACATTCATAACTTGGTTTTGTTGAAAACATTACTTTTCTTTATTCCCAAAGCTTTTGATCTCCATCCCTGGAGAATTAAAATATGGTGTTTTCCACAAACCGATTAACTCATTGAGTGTCAGCGCTCTCCTTTGACAAGTAAAATCGTCTGGTGTAAGACAGTGTAAAATAATATAGTGGTTAAATTACCTTCATCCACAACAGTCAAGTTGTTTTTGAGATGATGAAATGAGGCAAGATTAAATTTGTCAAGATTGGTTGGATCCTGTGAAAAATATATAAAAACAATATACAGCCAAGACAAGAAATTGCAGTTTCAGTATAGTTACATAATTACTGTAAAAATAAATTAAAAACATCAAATATACATAATTATTGATAACGTATTTACTTGTATAGTAACAATATCTTTGCGTGTGAATGGTTCATCAGTCAAGAGATCTTTAAAATTTCTTGGCTTGATGTTTAACTGTTCCACAGCCTGTAATTGCAACAACAAATTACTTTCTCACAAACTGCTGAGGGATGTTGCACATGCAAGCGCAGCCTGACTTTTAATGAACAAAAATCTCGTATTTACAATAAATGGATCGGTACAAATTACTGCATCTCATTAAACTAATTTTCACATGTCACTGAGCACTTGTTTCCATCTACCAAACTGACATGACGTCATTTTCGGAAGATTGAAGGGGTGTTAAATGGCTATGTAACTAACCCAAATCCTACCCCTACCCCTACTCTAATCACTAACCCTAACCGCAACCCTAACTCTAACCAAATTAATAAAAAAATCCAAAAAGAAACAACTTTAGAAATTGATCAAATGATGTAACATTAGTTTGGTGGATGGAAACAAGTGAAAACCAGACTAAACCCAATTATAGTTGGCACCGACTGCAACTACATAATAGCTCAGGTAGGGTGGCCGGTGGCTGGCTGGGACACAGGTCAGGCTAGCACGAGGCATTAGCAAAAAAGTGACTCTGCATGACGACCTTGACCCCACCCTAGACCCAGTCCCCCAGCAGTGTGTGAGAAAAACCTCCTCAGCCTGCAGAAAATAACACTTAGATGATATTAATCCCAGTGATTCCATCCTGGAATAGCACCACCACCTTATATACTGTAATTTATCTGAGTTGTATTCCCACAACCATTACCAGACCTCTCAACTTTGCAGAGAAGTTAAGAGTGAGATTGGGGCAGTGAACTCTATATATATATATATCTGGAACGATAACATTCAGTCATTTGATTGTGAAAACAATGAAGCTTCGATACCAGTCTTTCACGCGGATTGGACGTCAGTCTCAGTCCCTCAAACGTCAGGTTTACGCGGATTGGACGTCAGTTTCATTCCCCCTCTTCAAAAGTATAAATTTGAACGCAATCACGAAAAAAAATTAAAAACATGGCCAACTCAATGCAATACATTTTAGGAGCAAACTGTTTTGCTCCTAAAATTTACTGCATTGAGTTCCCTGTCGGAAAAAAGTCGAGGAAAACTTCCCCGGGTGGAGAAAAGAATCACTTTTTCAAATATATTGTGTCGTACTGTCGTTCTGGATGCACAAGGAAAGATATGTAAGTGATTTTTAATACTGTAAGAAAGTTCTTGAACAGTTGATGACGAAGACAATGACGAATACTTATGTCGTGATTTTTTTGTCGGCTTCACTTTTCGCTCGCTGTTATCATTCCAGATATATATATATAGAGTTCACTGGATTGGGGATGTGGATGACACCTTTGTAACAGTCCGGGGCTGGGGGTCTGAAATGGCATTTCGTACATTATGAGAGTTGGTGTTTTTTAATGAAATACATTGCTTCATAACGTACTTTAAGACAAGGCACTTTAGTCACAATAACTGTATTTCTGCTACATATACAGTAATGAGCTTTAATTCAGCCTTTGATAATTTACATATAGAATTTTGCTCCGACTGATTCTGCCTTTTGTCAACCGTATTTACATAATTTATGCGTACAATTTTGTATCCAAATTGCGGGCGAAATGTCGAGCCGTATATGCAGGAACATCCAAACATGAATAACACACGATTATATATTCGATTCGCGATCCGTATAATGAATAATAATGTGCATTTAAGAATACAATATTATATTATTGAAAAAATACTATGAAACTGCTATATGCGTGAGATTTACTAAACGTACATACAGTAGCGTGAGAGTGAAGCAAATTGTGTGAGACTCATGCCAAAAGCGTGAGAGTTGAGAGGTCTGCCATTACACAAATGATCATTATTCGATCATGTCTCTCAATCATTTCATGTGCACTATACCTCATATGCAAAAACATTTCCAGTTGTTTTCACAGCAACAATGTGACTGTTCTGGGTGAAAACCTTATATGTCACAGGACAGTGATGTTTATCTACAGAAATGATTATTAGACAATCAATTGATTATTAGACAATTACAGTCAAATCCGGTGTTCTGTTGTGGGTAGACTTTCGCTGTTTCGCAAAGTCCTTCGTCTTTGTTTAGAATGAATGAATTTTAAAGAAGTAATGAAGAAAGGAATTTGTGAAACAACATTGCAATATTGTCATGCAATAATGATTGGCTGATTGCTCTAGCAAATTGCAACCAACACAAACAAATTGCAATTTTTACATACAGTAACAATATTAAACCATCAACTGCAAAATTCAAAAGTTCATAATATGATTCGAAGCAAGTTTGTAAATGAAGTCTGATTGGACTAGTACAAACAAGCCAATCAAATGCTGGTATCTGACATTTGGGCGCACCTCTCGACAAATTGTCAACACGTAAAAAATTACAATTTGTTCACGTCAGTTGCAATTTGCTAGAGTGATGCGTGACAATATTGCATTGTTGCTGGCAACGGAACACCAGATTTGACTGTAATGATTATTAGACAATTAATGTCTTTAATGATGACTTTTCTGGAGGGTGGGTCAAAAGTTTCAGGAGTACATGTATCCCTCTACATGCACCTAGATCCACCAGTCAGCACTATTGGCAAAAGAATCAGATGGTGATAAGCTCATGAACCAGTATGTCTTACCTTCATTATTTTTGTGAAAATTCAATTTGATCAAATTTTTCATTTCCAAAGGCTAGAAAGATAAAACAATAAAAATATATTGTAAATATTACAACAAATGAAGGACAATATTAATTTGTTAACCTCTGCTATTAAGATAGAATGCACACTTCTTGATACCTTACTCCGTCTAATATGTTAGACAAGACACATGGGCAGTCTTGATTAAAGGTATGTTTAGATTTACACACAATGATTAATCGGGTCGATTCAGCTTTAAGTAAACAATATTTGAAAAATACACTGTCAACATCATCTGACAACATCATCAACAGACAGCATTCATCATTAACATTCGACAAAACCTGAAATCGGCCTGATTAATCGTTGTGTAAACGTAGCTTAGGCCGTGTTTACACTATGATGCTACGGCAAATTTACCATAGCGCAGTGTTTTGCATCCGGAGTGCCAAACATAGTGGTCTGTAGTTAATATACTACGGCAAACCACTCCGTTATAGTGTAAACACAATACTAAGAAACGTGGCAAATTTTTAACGAAATTGATTTGTATTCAGAGTGGCAAATGTAGTGGTCCGTAGTTAGTACGGTACGGCAAACCACTCTGTTATAGTGTAAACACAATATAGTCTCAATACTAGAAACGTAGTAAATTTTTAACAGAGCGTTAGCCGTAGTGTCATAATGTAAACATGGTCTTAACCACCACCACTTTGCCCTTGACGAGTAATATTGTCTGGCATTTAGACAGGGTAAAATAAGAAAGTAGCATGCAATGCCAATAGATGATCAGAGAACCTGATGGTAAACAGTACTTACCTCTCCAGTCACAGGGTTTTTGCCAAACTTCTTTATAAATGGAACAATACTCCTAAACATAGATAATGATTGAATAAGATATAAACGATAAAAAATACCAAATCCATGACCTGCTACATATAGTAGTAATAACACTCGGTAGAAATAATTTGATGATACTCACAGAAGATCAAAAACAACACCTTCTTTTGTACAATATGGATTAGCAAATGGTTGAAGTGACAAACTATAAAAGATGTATAATATTATTATATTACTTAGACACATATAAACATGTTTGCTATAAAAATTAATTATTAATTAATTAGTATAATAATTAAAGACTTTATTATTATTTTACTCCTTCTAACATCAGACTATTTTGCTCATCAAGAGGAGTGCATGAATGAGTTAATTAGCACACTGACAAGTTAATCAACATACTAACAAGTTAATGAGCACACTAATGAGTTAATCAGCACACTAACAAGTTATCAGCACACAAATGAGTTAATCAGCACACTGACAAGTTATCAGCACACTAAAGAGTTAATCTGCACACTAACGAGTTCATCAGCACACTAACAAGTTCATCAGCACATTAATGAGTTCATCAGCATAATAACAAGTTAATAGGCACACTAACAAGTTAATGAGCATGCTAATGAGTCAATTAGCACACTAATGAGTTAATCAGCAGACTAACAAGTTAATCAGTACACTAATGAGTTAATCAGCACACTAACGAGTTAATCTGCACACTAACGAGTTCATCAGCACACTAACAAGTTCATCAGCACATTAATGAGTTCATCAGCATAATAACAAGTTAATTGGCACACTGACAAGTTAATTAATTAGCACACTAATGAGTTGATCAGCAGACTAACAAGTTAATCAGTACACTAAAAAGTTAATCAGTACACTAACAAGTTAATCAGCATACTAACAAGTTAATTAATTAGCATACTAATGAATTAATTTTAATTAATACCCTTTTACCCATTGTGTTGTAATTTAAAGCAACTAACCTGCAACAGTAAAATGGCAATCTTCTGAAGGCAGCTTTGGCACCAACATCACTACCTACAAAAATTAATAAAAATTATTACAAAGCATCGGTTTTCCTGCTAGCTAATCTAAGTATTGCTGTGTACATGTGGACCGATTGTCTACACACACAAGCATGTCTGTGTCGGAATAGGATGACCTATGCAGATAGTTGTGCCAGACTGTAAAGTATTATTTTTGCGCTGAGAACTTTTCGTCGTAAATGGCAGTTGCGCGGAAATGAAGGCAGAACATTTGAAAAAATTTTAAAAATTTGGAGTCTCAGCTAAATTTTCTGCGCGGGGAACCACACTTTACAGTCTGGTAGTTGTCTTTTTACAATTTACACAGACAAATTATCAAGCAAATTATAATTTACATGTAAGTATTTTAATTAATACCAGACTCTTTTCCTCCCCACTCAGTCTTCCATTCCTTGTTTGTAATGTATCTAGTAGACAAGAACCATAATAGTTTTATATATATCCAGCCGCACAAATATCAGAAACTTTCACATTTATATTAAAGACGTATAAACAACGAGCCATTAAAGATGTCATTTAGACACAAATGCATTTAATTATTACTCATATATCTTCTCTACTAAACTTACAGTTTATCCTTTTGATGCTGTCTTTTTCCCATGATAAAATGCTTTAAATTTCAGCCGACTTTGAAGGAGCAAAATTTGTAAAATAATATTTTATGAGTTATGTATGTTTTGATTTGAACTCTCTTCGTGGTATCTTTCTTCAAGTATTACCCGAGTGTCTCACATACACGCTGACCAAAGCATCAAAAACCAAGATGGCGGACATGAAATCTATTGTAGAAACAAAATTAACGGAAGAATTTAGTCCTGTACATTTGGTAAGCGCTCTGCAGTGAAAGTGGTTCATATTCATGCCTCGATTTCAACCCTAATCTAATTTTTATTGCTCCAAATTTAATATAGAATCATTCGCAACGGGCATAAAGCTACAAACATGCCTTAATAGGCTAGCTAGCTTTCCAGTTTTAAATGTAAAACTCCGCCAATTTTGTCTGTTTTAGGATGTGATTGACATTACTGCAGAGAAATGTGACACCAGTTTCAATGTGATTATTGTATCAGACAACAGTTTCAGGTAGTTGCAT